>CM033642.1:80881802-80971110 GCA_019512145.1 Engystomops pustulosus | reverse complement strand
TGGACTGTTTAGCCCCTTAAATCCCAACGATCAATGCTTTGACCATGGGATTTACATGACTTTTGGGGAAGAGAGCTTTCCATGTATCTGTACTTACCCAAAGAATAAAGTAGAGCTGTCATTTGGAACACACAGTAAAACCTTAAAAATAAAGCCGGCAAGAATAAGGCACAAACTTGTTTTCTTGTCAATTTTAGCACATTTGGAATTTTTTTCCCACTTCCCAGTACACGGCATGTGAAAGAAGCCCTCATATAGCTTTGTGCACAGAAAAATAAAAAAGTTAGGAATTTTTTAAAGTGGGGAGCTAAAAACAGAATTAGAAAATAGAAAAAGTCCAAAAAATGCTGTTTGATTTGTAATATTTTTTGCATCCTAATAAAACAAAAGGACACTCATACAACACAACGCAGATATGTGTTGAATGTTAGTAAGAAACTAATTTGAGTAGTAAGTCTATTTGTTTAAAAAAACAGAACATTTTGAAAAATTATTGCCAAACCCTCCAGATGAAGTGATAAATGGTTTGGTCATAAAGGTGAAAACGAGCTTGATCACTAGAACTGGCCATAGATTATAGCATCTACTACATGTACATGTATATTATGGCAGTATATTATGTATATTAGTATGTTAATGAATACAAATGTTGAGGAAATATCTATCCACATTCACTGTCCATGGTGATTTTTATTTGCATAAATCAGAAAAACAAGTGTTTCCCAGTCAAATTATATAGTGTCTTTACTTTAACAGATACATTTATCTGCCAAACGTTAAGTATGTCATAGCTATATTTTTGGAATGATGATAACAAGTAGCTGGTGGGTAATATACCAAAATATATAATGAAAATACATTAAAAAAATTATGGTGTGGGTTGTTTAGACATAAATCTAGGATTAGTACCTATAACAGCTTGTATCATATACAAAATCAATCTCTATTAAACATCCATTTAACAAACCAGAAATCTCTACAATAGAATATTGTGGACCGTAATATATACATTAAGGACATCTACCACCAAGATGAAGGATTGTAAACCAAGCACACTTACATGCTGATATGTGCATTCTTTCTGCTCTTGTTTTTTGCTTCTTAGGACCTTGTTTTTACAAAATAAAGGTTTTACAAATGATTCAAATGAACCTGAGGGGCTCTCCATAGATGTCCATAGATGTCAAGGGAGCCTGAAACCATTACACAATGTACTATTGTGAACAGGTATTTTCATATACTTTGGAAGGATAATAAACTGAGAAGCATCTTGAAAGAGGTATTCACATATGTTGCACGGAGGGGTCAGCTACTTACTTTAAAGAGGTATTCCAATGACGACAAGACTCTTAAATATACTAAGGATAACAAAATAACACATTCTCTAACTCACTATTATTATAAAACTGACAGCATTTCACAGATATAATCCAACATGTCTCAATCAGTCCTGGTGTTCACAATTTTGGTTGTTCCTGGATACGACTGTGAATCTTTTGACTATTGTCAGATTCTTCTTGTGAATAGCTTCTCTTGTCTGCACACTGCAGTGCTCTCTGCCTCCAGCCCCTTCCCCCGCATTAAAAGACCAGCTAAGACACAGGCACTTTTTGCTGGTAAGCAGCAGTGTGTAGAGACATACTTTACTAGCTACAGGCAGATACAGTGTTCCTCAGGGAGGGAGGCATATATTAGAGCTGCCTGTGTGTTTCATTGCTTCGGTGAGTTATTAGAGCTGAGAGTATCATTGTATTTTATATCTCTCTCATCTAAATAGAAGTGTAGATAAACCTGTGTCCTCATAATCTAACCACATTGTCAGCACACATCATCTCATAGCACTAGAGAAATCATAAAGTGTCTGCTTAGAAATTCCACACTCTGTAATGTTACACTGACCATAACTGAGTTATAAAAAGACCAATATATGTAGTATGTAGTAATATGTAATAAGAGTCAAGTTGTAAAGTAAGCGGGTTAAAATGATCCTTATTGTGTAAACATCACTAGGAGATTAAAATTTTAGAACTTTCTTTCATGGGAAAACTCCTTTAATGAATTAATGCAACGCATGGTAAAACCTGGCTGTCACAAAAAAGGTTTTTTTTCATGGTGTAATGTCCGAAGTTTTGTAAAAAAAAATGCAAACATCTGAAAAAACATATGAAAGTAAGTCCTTTAGGTAACTGAAATTTGTATCACCTTGTATATGTATATGTTTGTATATGTATATGTAATTTGAAAATGGAAAACTTGTATAGCTGAGCGTTTTTCAGATATTGCAAAAATAATGTGTGAGTCTCTGGGGATTCAAAGCACATGAGTCACATGATAGGAATACAGTTAGTTTCAAAGGTTGACATGACATTGAAAGGATGGGGGGGAGAAGATGGTAAGCAATAAAGAATCTTCAAGGATATTAGAATTTAATACATGGTTTAAATAAAAAGGATTTATTCAACATATATTAAATAAGTGTAAGGACTGTTCTAATAATATTTGATTGTGAGAACATTTTTCTATCATATGATAGTGTAAACACTGTTCTAACATGTGATCGTGTGAACACTGTTCTAACATGTGATTGCATAAACACTGTCTCGACCACACATTGAAAGCCATACAAATAAAGCCCATCAGAACATGGCACAACTGTGTCTTTTTGCCAATTCCACATCTTTGGAATTTTTTCCAGCTTCAGTTTTTCCCAGAAAAATGGAAACACAAAAAATATTGGTCTTGAAGCGGTTAAATAAAGGTGGTGGACACTGATCAAGTTAGAAGTATTCAATGCAGTTGTGTACATCTGCTACTTTAGAATCACAAGGAATCATCAACGGGCAGTAATGCAAGGACCCAAGAAACTACTTTTTTTTGCAAGAAACTACTTGGAACCTTTATTGCCAGTAAATGCAAGGAGCCCTTTTTTCAGGATGCATCATATTGTATTATAATTGACAATTGCCAATTAAATAACACCTATATTGCCATGAATAACATGAATATTGTTTAAAATTAAACACTTTTGGGGTTCGCGTGTTGACTCTCAACAAAATAATGCCTATAGCCCATGAGCGAGTTTGATGCAGCCAACTCACATTAAATTCATATTGTGTGCTTGTTGGAACATCTATCCCAAACTCTCAACAACCAGAATTAAATAATAAATGCCCCCAGTGTGTGTAGACTACCACAATTTGCCTTCTAATGTTCTGCATCACTCACTTCATAACAGGTCAATTAGAAAAAGTGTGTTTTTTTTTTAAAGGGTTCCCAGCAGATACTGCGGTGTACTTGGTAATGGAGTATGATGATTTTAGCTGTTTTGCACCCTTAGGACCTTAACACCTTGCAGTTGTGGGGGGTTGTACCATTACAGTTATATCAATTTTCTATCTTCAAAATGCTTCAAAATTGTGACATCTGCTGATTTTGCCAATCCACCCCACTTTTTTCTTTAGTCAACTTACTCCTGATTTATCAATCCAGATTTGCAAGATTCATGTGTAAATAAGTGCAACTTTTCACAAGCCACAAATTTAGATGCAAATTTTCTCCAGTGCTCCAGTGATGCATTCAAAATGTTGAAGGAAGTTGTGTCCAAAGTGCAACTTTTGTGGAACTTTTTAACTAAAGACTTGAAAATACACTTCAGACATTAAGACTTTTAGCAACCAATCACTTTAAGTCAAAATTTGACATGCAGTATTCACCTAAAGAGCTTCTAAGACACTCTACTAAAAAGCTGTAATAAGGATAAATCTACCGCCCCTCCCATATATCCCTGTGCCTTGTGCCTCATTACTGGTCACAGTTAATGTCATGTGACAAGAGTGACATCATCTCAGGTATTAGCCTCTTAACAATAGCAAACTGTATCCCATGTATATATGTGACCACATGAAGTCACAGCAGTCCATGGACTTCTACTCCTCTCCAGCACCCATGGAGGCTGCTGCGATTTCATGTAATCACATACATGGTGTACAGTTTGCTATTCTTAGAAGGCTAAGCAACCTGCAATTATGTCACTGGTCACATATCATGAATGTAACACAAGGCACAGTGCAAAAAAAAAAAATTACACAATGTTTCCCATCTGTACATAGAGCTTTATATGTCTGTAGTTGAATATTAGCAGACAGTCCCTAAGTCCAAGAAGGCACAGCAGGGATTTTAAGAGATACCGAGCTGTCAGTCACAAAAAGAGGGCATGGTTCACTGCCAGCCTGAGAGAGAGATGAGTCAGAAAAGCTAATTCGCATATCAGAAAAACATCTGTAATTACGGTTCAGGGCCCCACCGGCAACTAATTTTAGGTGATATGTGGAGGAATTGCAACCCTTTATCAGCAGGCATTGTTAGTCCGGGTGGTCAAAATCTGGTGACAGCTCCTCTTTAAGTACAAGAGATCCATCGGCTAGTAGCATTCAGACTCCTCCAAATGTGAAGAAAAATATATCTGGTGTATCCAGACATTGTCAGGAAATTTATAATGGTTTTTAATCCGATGTAATAAAGAATGAATTTTTTTAAGTATGAATTTGGAGGACATTCATACATACATTTTCATGTAACAGCTTTTGCCCTGCTGTAACAAACTGTGCTCCGAGATAACTATGACGGTGGATGTTGCAGGCCACAGTCAAACATAACCACGGCATGTAAGGGGATAGTGTCACTTTCTCCCCCATAACTGGACCATTTTCCTCTGTGCTGCTCATCTCTAGATCTGATCCTTCTCCTGGCAGCCCTGATATATACCCTTTGCTCCCTGATGTCTCCTGCAGTCAGCACATGACTGAGCATGCATGAGCTTGATCGTAGGTATGAACAAGTGATCAGAGCTTTGCTTGTTCAAGCCCAAGTCTAAAAAGTCACCAAGTCCATAAAATCAGTACAATAATTGAATTTATAATTGGACCGACACAATGAACATCTTTAAAAAATGAAAAAACTTGCCAAAAATGATGATTTTTCATTAAAGAGGACTTTTCACCACCTCACTCATATGGAGATTCACATAGCATTCTGGTCTGTAGAGGCTGCCGCCGCTGACATAATGGTCTGTGTGGTGACGCCAGCATGTATGGACCAGCCGCTGTCGGAGCAGAGGAAGAAAGAAGAGTACCTGCAGGGGAGCGTCGGAAAGGTGAGTATTGAGTTTACTTTTTTGTATACTGGAAGCAGGCTGGCTGCTAATATACTGGGAGCGGGCTGGCTATAAACTGGGGACAAGCCTGGATCTATATGTGCCCCTGGTTTATCTTGCCTGTAGATATTCTTTCACTTTCAGGGACATTGTAGAAACTTAATTTATGTGATTGCATTTTGCATTCAGAATTTTTGAGTTTATCTTTCAAAAATGTTTTCTTTCTTACCTATCAGCATAGTTATCTCTAGATGCTCAGATAGTGTACACATAGTGATTTGATAATTATTTTCTTATATTGATTTTACATCAGTAAACTATCAACCCCTTGCTGATAGTGTATGAAATATGTCACATAGAATTCCCTTTTTTATGTGGAATTTCCCAATCTACCAATATAAATTCAACTCCAATACCATGTAATAATGTGAGAGTCGTGTATTGGCTGAGATGAATCTCTTTTGGAGGCTCAAGGGAAAGTGTCCCTTCAAATGCCCTGCTCCTTGGTTTTATTTTTTAACACAAATATATATAAATGGGCAAGATTTTACAAAAAGAAAGAATTCTAGAAAAAACCCTACTTGAAGGTGTTAGAAGTTTAATAAGGGGAAAATCTGTTGATGGAATCCCTTCAAGGTGACGGTGTCATGCTAGAAACAGATTAATTTCATTTTAATTCAAGCAATTTCATTGTCTTATCTAATCCATTCCTATACTATGGTCATTGTCTATTATGAATGTGTCATTTTGGGGCAAAAAAAGAATTTATTTTTTTTAATTATTTTTTAAATAATTTCTTAAAAGTGGTCTTTCATAGGGTGAGGGGTATAGTTTCTATAATGGGGTAATTTATTTATGATTTTGAAAAAATCGCACCCAAAGTTGCAAGCCTCTTAACATGCTAGAAAAAAAGAGAGAACACATTAAAAACCATGCCAACATAGAGTAGACATTTGGTAAATATTAGTTATAAAGTTATTTGGGTCATATTACTATCTGCTTAGAAAGCATCACATTTTTACACATTTACTTGAAGGAAACCTAAGTCTCCCATCATTAGACATTTAAAAAATCTGGTGCTGTACAATTTTAGACCAAATCATCCTATGGGACCCATAACTATCTCATTCTCATCTTAACCAACTTATCACATATTTATGTAGATTTTTATCAACAAGTCCAGTGGATCATATTACCGGTATATGCACCAATTTTCTAGATTATGGCTCTGCAGAGATGCTTATTTATCCTTTAAATATTTTATTATTATGTAACTGTGTTTTTTAGCAATGACCCATTATGTCATAGTGTGACAATATTTTAAGTTAAAGGGGTATTCCCATCTGGGCATTAACATTTAATTTCATGCATTTGCCATATGTAAACATTTCTTCAATTTTTATTAAAAAAATGTTTCTGTGTGAAGATAATTTCTCATAAATGTTGTCATATTACCCCTTAGAAATGAGATAGCTTCCTCGGATACGACCACCCACACTCTGGTAGAGGTGGACAGACATACTGTATTGAGTCCTATCTGACCACCTGGATTCAGCAATCATTACCACAGGACGGCTGCGGGACATGTAGTAACTCCTGGACATTTCATATACAAAAACCTTGTGTTTCTTTGCGCAATCTCTCCAGCATATGGCTACATTTGTGATAAATTATCTTCACACAGGTAATTTTTTTAAAATAACATCTAATTGAAAAAATGTATCTATATGACAGATTAGTTAAATTAAAGGTGAATGTCAATACGAGAATACCCATTTAAGCATATCCTTCTGAAAATGCATGATAATGGGGGCTTTCACCTCTGAGAATACTACATGGGTGTTCTGACTTTTATTTGATTATTCAATGTATCTGCTGCCAGGGCTATTTTTCACGTGAAAGGTGACTGAAACTAAAAGCATATAAAATAGAACCTGTGTCACAAGTTACCCTTTCCCCTCACAGGTATGGCTTTTGCAGATAAAATAACTACCTACTTTGTAGATATTTTTAGCATCATCTGAGTTTATGCCTAAATGTCTAAGATGTTAATACCAATATAATACGTAAGAAGTAAAATAATGATGCAATGTGATGTAAGAAGTATGAAACTACCATGAAAAATTAATACAAAGTAAAGGACCTCTACCACCAGGATAAAAGATTGTAAACCAAGCACACTTACATGCTTGTGTGCCCCCCACCCTATCTGGTAGGATAAGCTCTTTTTGTAGATGCTTGTTACCTGGTTTAAAATGTATTATTATCCTTAGATTTTAAAATTATGCAAATGAGCCAGAGGGGTTCCAGGCTCCACAGCCTCTAATGGAGCCCGGAGCCCTTCAGGATCATTTGAATAATTTCTAAAACCTTTTATTCTTAAAAACAAAAGCATAAGAGGTTTGGTTTACAATCCTTGATCCTTGTGGTAGATGTCCTTTAACCCCATCCTAAAGCGCGCCACAAAAGTACAGTGCACTTCAGGAGCGGGAGAACAAAGAGGGCTCATTGGCTGATGAGCCTGTGATAAGCCTTGATTGGTGCTGGCGTGGGGCATGGCCACCTCCAAATCCTGGTGGGGCATGGGTGCCTCCATTTTGTATTAAATCGCTGCCACCTGTGAGCTCATCGGGGGTCGGTGATCCATTGCCATGACAGCCTCGGGTCTTACGAAGACCCATGGCTGTATTGTTTTTACCAATTCATTACAATGTGCGATTTGTAATGAATGAAGAGGAAAATACCCATATACTGTAGTATGGCAGTATGGCAGTATATGGTATGATCATTCAGACAACCTAGGGTTAAAGTACCCTAAGAGGTCTGAAAAATAGTTAAAAAAAAAATAATGTAAAATTTTTAAAAAAATTCAATTAAAAAACATTAAAATGTAACCCTCCTTTCCCTAAAACTGATATAAACATAAATAAACAGTAAAAATCAAAAACAGTTTAGGTATCACCGTGTCCCAAAATGTCCGTTCTATCAAAATATATAATAACTGTTAATCCCAGCGTTTAACCCCGTAATGGAAAGAAGCAAAAATTTAAAAAGAGCCAGTTTAAGGAGTTAAATTCTAATATCATAGCATTGCACTATAATTACAATGCATTAGCTGTATTCTATGAAGTATTATTTCACATGTCTTGAAGGAAATAAAAATATTAAAATATATGATCTATTTGTAAGTCTCTTGGACTTTTTCTAATTTTTCTAAAGTAGAAATATAGGAATGAGGATATTTAGAAAAAAATAACAAAAGTAGCTGATTGTGCTGTGAGTGTGGGCGGGCAGCACTTCATGGACATTAAAGAATATAATAATATGTTGCTAGCTTTTCTAATCTTATAACAAGGTCTGCATAAAATATCTTGGAAATTATAAGATGGAAATTAATTTTAGTCAAAAGGTGGTAAAAGTTAGAGACTTATTAACAGCTTTTGTCCTAGTGATTTTATTTTCCTAGGGAGGGGGGGTATCCTTAAAATTAAGTTAAAATGTTTCCAAATCATTTCAGAAAAGTCTATTTAAACTTTTCAAATAAAAAAATGGGTAAAATTGAATTGCTTATTATTTTGTTGAAATACTGGATATTGTGTATCTTAGTTAAAATTTGAGGGTTTTATAAACTGTAATAAATATAATTCTGGGTACAATATAGTCTATGGTCCCTGGTGAAAACCTGATCTGTCAGATGAAAAGAAGATTGCTTTCATTTTCTTACCTAAAAGACATTAGATAACTTGTCCATAACATACTTTGCCTTAAAACTTAACTAACCAGTAATTTATTTCAGCAAGACAGTTTTATAATTTTATCAATTTCCACTCTTTTTATTATTTTGTGAAGTTCAATAATGTTTTGTCATATCATATGAGTTGTTGCTTGTGTGTATAAATAAGCCGTCATAGTCTTAAAGAAGTTGCATTTGAATAGTAATTAAAATACATAAGGTCTAGAACCAAGGCCAGCTTAATTTATGACTAAAATGTTTTCATTTACTATATTTCTGTTTATAAATTCAACAAAAGACATCAGGGGTGCATTTAATATTGGCTTTGCGCCAGTTTTTTCATGGCAACATTTTTTTGTTGGTGGGGCATTGTGCATTGGCACAATTTTTGGTGCAAAATAAGACCAAAAAAAGCAAATATACCAAGGTGTAATAACACCTTTTTGAATGTGGATTTTCAGATTATTTCTAATATTATATTTATTATACTAATAAACCACAAAAATCATGTGCCAAAAAAATTGGCCATACAACTCAAATAATAAATGCCCCCACCTACCCAAAACCCTAGCCCTACATTGTCCCTCTACATGCCTGTAAACTTCCACAATAAGATCCTAAAGCTGTACCAAGATTGTACCAATGAATGCATTTGGTTGTGCTTGACTGACAACCTGTATAATCATGTAACATTCCTGATGCTGGCTGCCTTTATACGTGTCCTGGTTCTGGCTGCTCTGCCCCCTGCAGCCTGTGTATTTGTAAGAAATATAACTACTACAGAGTACAGCCATGTGTATGGGAGGAAAAAGCATGTCAGGTACTTGTGTAGCCGATATGTGTCTCTCACATGTATTTGGAAGGAAAGAGCATGTCAGGTACTTGTGTAGCTGATGTCTGTGTCTCTCACATGTGTAATGTCTAAGTCTCTCACATGTGTATAGAAGAACATGTCAGGTACTTGTGTAGCTGATGTCTGTGTCTCACACATGTGTATAGGAGAACATGTCAGGTCCTTGTGTAGCCATATGCAAAGTTGTTGCTGTGGCCGTACAGCCCCTCCAGCAATGTTTAATAAGGTCTTGATAATTATAGCTAATTTTTGGGGTACCATCTGGTACACGGTTTGAACAAATTATCTATGTGATTTGAACAGAGTAGATTCCTATTTGAGTCATACGACAAGGTCAAGTTTAATTCTTTTCTCGAGTTCAACATATATGGTTGTTTACCCCTACCATATTGATATATAAGATCCTTATACGCTGCTGAGGTACCCTCTTTCGATCTAGAAGACTTCATAAATGTCCAAATCTAGGACTACTATGTACCAATTCTTCTAAAGAATCATTTAACAAGTGCATTATGGATTTTAGTCTATGATAGGTAAGCCAATCGGATACAGGTATATTATGTTTCTGCCATCCTTCCTCAGAGACTTCAAATTTTTAATACCAGCTTGGATCTACTCGTCAAATCAAGGTTCTCGACTAACCTTTGGACAGATTCTAAATCTATATCCTTAAGGGAAAATTTTATCTTATCCCCAAAAAGTTTACAATATTTCCTCCAGGCATATTAAATTTTCCTTAAGGATTAGATTTAGAATCTGTCCAGAGTTAGCGAGAACGTGATTTGACGAGTATTGCTATGCACTTGTTAAATGATTCTCCTAGAGATTGTTGGTACATTTTATCCCTAGATTTTTTGGCATTTATGAAGTCTTCTATCAAAGAAGGGTAAACCTCAGCACGTATAAGGGATCTTATATATCAATTATGGTGGGAGAATACACCACATATATGTGAACTCGAGAAAAGAATTAAACTTGACCTTGTCGTATGACTCAAATAGGACTACTGCCTGTGTTCAAATACATTAGATAATTTGATCAAACCGTGTACCAGATGGTACGTGACCCCCCCAAAATTAGCTTATAATAATCAGACTTATTTAAAACAGTTGCTGGAGGGGCTGTATCGCCCACAGCAACAACTTTGTATGAGCGGCTGGACTGTGCTCATGGGTCCATATTGGAATAGATTTTAGCTTATTACTAAAATACCAACTATAACCCCTCCAGCCTGCCATTTCCCAATATATATATATATATATATATATATATATATATATATATATGAATGTTTTCTCAGAAAATAAGAAATGGATAATTAGCAGGTTATGTGCAGTGATGAGAACTGTGTTTGCTAAACAATGGAAATCACTAGCATTTGTACAGATTATAACTGGAATATGAATGAGTGTTAGTGTTATGAAAGATTTATGTGGGAACAAGGCCTAATTGATAATAAGAATTTTAGCAAAATTGGAATGGATGGCTGAAGCTGGAATTCTAAGTCTTTAATTTGTTCTCTCACAATTTGGCTATGCGGAATCCTGTGTAGGGGCAATTAAGATAAAAAAATGGATGGCCATCAGGGACCCCGGGCCTGTTTACAAATATCCTTCCCCCGAGAAGGGTCTTTATTGTGTGCTGTAGTCCCTATTTCTCACTTCCCGTTCCTTCCTCTTCTGCCTCTCGTCCCCCCCCCTCTTTTCCATTTACTAAAGTGCCATTAGGTATTTCGGAGAATGATAAGGAACATTATTTTTCTTCCTAAACTAATTTTTGTATGATGATGTTTCAAAACCACGCTTGACCCTGGATCCATTGAGGGTTCATTATTTTGATTTTCAGGGGCCACTACAATAAATAATACATTATAGATAGGTAGTCTGTCATCAGATCTCTGTAAATAATTCTGTCACCACTACCGTGTTGGCAAAGCTCAGGGATTCCATCCCACTACCTGCTTCGTACACAAGGATTCTCATTCAACTTTATCTCAACCTCACAAGGTTTCCATTTCTCCTGTATAAGGACACTAATCAGCTACACGTCCCTGACATGCTTCTCCTATACACCCCCCGCGGTGCGACACGACACAGCCATACAATGTACCTGACTGTTCTGCAATATACCACATGTGGCAGCCCAGCCCCCGACACCTACACACGTACCTGCATGTTTTTGCGACACACTGTGAGACACAGACACACCTACACAATACTGGCATGTTCTGCTACACACTGTGAGAGACCACAGACAGCAGCTACACATAACCTGACAGTTCTGCTATATACATTGAGAGACAAGAAATCAGCTACAAAAAGTCACCTGACATTTTCTGCTACACCATGTGATAGACACAGACTCATCACACAAGTATCTGGACATGTTCTGTCTCTATATCAGTGAGAGAATAGACACAGCTACACAAGTACACAGTACAGCTTTAAGGATATTATTGGGGAAGTTTACAAGGCATGTAGAAGGGACAATGTAAGGGCTAGGGTTTTGGGGTAGGTGGGGCATTTTAGATTATTTGGAGTTGTAATGGCCAATTGTTTGGCACATGAATTTGGTGGTTTATTATTATAATCCATTAATATGGAAATAATCTGAAGATCCACATTCGAACAGTGTTAATTACACCTTGGTACATTTTGCTTTTTTTGGTCTATTTTGCCACAAAAATTGTGGCCAATGCACCATGCCCCACCAACAAAAAAGAATTTGCCATGAAAAAACTGGCGCAAAGCCATATTAAATGCACCCCTGAGTCTTTTGTGTGGTTGATTTATAAACGAATATAGTAAATGTAAACATTTTCGTTGTCATAAATTAAGCTGGCCTTGGTTCTAGACCTATGTTTTTGATTACTATGTCATGCAACTTCTTGTAAGACTATGACGGCTTATTTATCCACAAACACAACTCAGATGATGACAAACATTTTGACTTCACAAATAATAAAGGTGGAAATTTGGCTTAAATTATAAAACTGTCTTGCGAAAAATAATTACTGTTAGTTAGTTTAAGGCAAAGTATGTTATGGACAAGTTATCCAATGTCTTTTAGGTAGAAAAAAGAAGCAATCTTCTTTTCATCGACAGATCAGGTTTTTCACATGGACCATAAGGCTATGTGGTCCCAAATTATATTTTTTACATTTTATAAAACCGTCAATTTTAACTAGATACACAATACCATATTCAACAAATAATAAGCAATTCATTTTTACCCATTTTTTTATATTTGTGAGAAGTTTAAATGACTTTATCGAAATGATTTGGGAAACATTTTAACCTTTATGTGAAGGATACCTGCCAACCCCCCCCCCTAGAAAATCATCACAGGACCAAGCCTGTTACTAAATCTCTAACTTTTAACCACCTTTGACTAAAATTAATTTCCATCTATAATTTCCAAGATATTTAAGCAGACCCTTGTTATGAGATTAGAAAGCTTCCAACTGTAATTATATTCTTTAATGTCCATAATGCTGCCGCCCACACTCACAGCACAATCAGCTACTTTTGTTTTTTTTTTCTAATATCCTCATGCTATATTTTTCTACTTTAGAAAAATTATAGAAAAGTCCAAGAGATTTTACAAAATAGATCATATAATATTTTACTATTTTATTTTCTCAAGCCTGTAAATAGTACTTCAGAGAACAGCTAATCATTGTATTATGTGCAAGTATGATGTTAGAAATTTAAACTCTTAAAACTTAAACTGACGCCTTGGGAAGTGGTGCTTCGTTCCAGACGGGTTAAGACGCGGGATTAACAATTATTAGATATGGTTGTGATAGAACGGACATTTGGGACGCCGGTGAGACCTAACATGTTTTGATTTTTTACTGGTTTATTAATATTTATATCGTTTTTTAGGGACAGGAGGGTTACAGTTTAATTTTTTTTAATGAATTTTTATAATTTTAACAGGATTTTTTTTACTATTTTGTCGACCGCTTAGGTCCTTTACCCTAGGTTCTGAATGATCATACTCATATACTGCATACTGGCCCTACTACAGTATGGGTATTTTCCTCTTCATTCATTACACATCGCACACATTGGACTGAATTGTAAAAATCAGGCCATGGGTCTTCGTAAGCCCAGGCTTCAGGCAAGGATCAACCGACCCACCCCCGACTGACTCACAAGTGGCAGCGATTTAATCAAATGGAGGCACCCATGCCCCACCAGGATTTGGAGGTGGCCATCCCCCCAGCACCCATCAAGGCTTATTATCCCGGGCTCTCAGCCAATGAGCCCTCTTTGTTCTCCGCTCCTGAGTGCGCTGTGACTTTGTGCGCGCTTTAGATGGGGTTAAAGGACATCTACCACAAGTCAAGGATTTAACCAACCTCTTATGCTTTTTGTTTTTTGAATAAAAGGTTTTATAATTATTCAATGAGCCCTGAAGGCTCCGGGCTCCATTAAGGCTTGGAGCCTGAACCCCTCGGCTCATTTGCCATACTTTTTAAAATCTAATATAATAATACATTTTAAACCAGGTAACAAGCCTCTACACCCAGAAAGAGCTTATCCTACCAGATAGGGTGGGGGGCACACGCAATGTAGTGTGCTTGGTTTCAATCTTTTATCTGGTGTAGAGGTCCTTACTTTGTATTAAATTTTTCATGGTAGGTTTCATACTTCTTACATCACATTGCATCATTATTTTACTTCTACGTATTATATTGGTTTAACATCTTAGACATTTGGCATACCTCAGATGATGCTAAAAATATCTCATAAAGTAGGTAGTTATTTTATATGCAAAAGCCAACCTGTGAGGGGAAAGGGTAACGTGACTCAGGTTCTATTTTATATGCTTTTTAGTTTCAGTCAGTCACCTTTCATCACGTGAATCTCTCCCTGGCAGCAGATACATTGAATACTAAATAAATCAGCAACGCCCAAGGGTGTAGTAATTCTCAGAGTGAAAGCACCCATTGAATCCATGCCATTTTCCAGAAGATCTGCTTAATGGGTTTAATTCTCTATGACATCAAAACCCACCTTTAATTTAACTAATCTGTCATAAGATACATTTGTTCATATAGATGTTATTTTAAAAAAATACACTGTGTGAGATAATTTAATCACAAATGTAGCCCATTCAGGAGAGATTCGGCAAAAGAAACACAAGGTATTTTCTAACTTTTGGTAGATGATCTGTCCAGGATTTCTAACATGTCCCGCAGCCGTCCTGTGGTAATGAGTGCTGACCCGGTGGTCAGATAGGACTCAATACAAGATATGTCTGTCCACCTCTACCCGAGTGTGGGTGGGGATCGTACCCGATGGAAGCATCTCATTTCAAGGGTAATATCACTACATTTATGAAAATTATCTTCACACGAACATTTTCTTTAATTAACAATTGAAGAAATGTTTTACATATGGCAAATCATGAAATTAAATGGTAATTGCCCGAATGGGACTACCACCTTTTACTTAAATATTGCCACACTATGGACATAATGGGTCATTGCTAAAAAACACGGTTTTTCATAATATCAAATATTTAAAAAAAAGGATAATAAGCATCTCTGCAGAGCCATACTCTAGAAATTGTGGCATATACGGAATAGGATCCCTGGACTTGTTGCTAAATCTCATAAATTGGTGGAATTTTGGTTTAAGAGGAAGAATGAGATATTTATTGGTCCCCAGAGGATGATTTGGTCTACAATTGTACACATCAGGTTTAAATGTCTATGATGGGAGACTTAGGTGTAATGTGTAAAAATGTGATGCTTTCCTAAGCAGATAGATATGACCCAAATAACTTTATAACGAATATTTATCAATGTCCACTCTAGGTTTGGCATGGTTTTTTAATGTGTCTCCATCTGTTTTTTTTTCTAGCATTTTAAGAGGCTAGTCACTTTGGGTGCGATTTTTTCAAAATCATAAATAAATAAATTACCCATGCTAGAAACTATACCCCTCACCCTATAAAGAACAACTTTTAAAAATTATTTAAACCAAATCATTAAAAAATAAATGCTTTTTTTCCCCAAAAGACACATTCTAATAGACAATGACCATGTATAGGAATGGTTAGATAAGACAATGAATTGCTTGATACAATGAAATAATCTTTTCTAGGCATGACACCGTCCCTTGAAGGGATTCCATCAACAATTTTCCCCTTATTAAACTTCTAACACCTTCAAGCGTAGGGTTTTTTTAGAATTCTTTCTTTTTTAAAACTCCAATTAGCTAGATATTATTGTGTTAAAAAATAAACCAAGGAGCGGGCATTTGAAGGGACCCTTTCCCTTGAGCCTCCAAAAGAGCTTCATCTCGGCCAATACAAACGCCTCTCACATTATTACAGTATTGGATTTACTTTATATTGGTAGATTGGGAAATTCCACACTACAAATGGCATGCTATGTTAAACATATGGCATACACTAGCAGCAATGGGTAGATATTTTACTGATGTCAAGGCATATAAGAAAATAATTATCATCACTATGTGTACACTATCTGAGCTCTAAAGATACTATGCTGAAAACATAGAAAACATTTTTGAAGATAACTCAAAATTCTAACTGCAAAATGCAATCACTAATTAAGTTTCTACAAGTCCCTGAAAGGAAAGAATTATCTACAGGCAAATAAACCAGGCGCACGTATAGAAAATCCACCAGGCTTGTCCCAGTTTATAGGCCAACCTCTCCCAGTATATTAGCAGCCAGCCTGCTTCCATATCAAAAATAACGCAATAGCACCTTTCCGACGCCCCCTGCAGGTACTCTTTCTTCCTCTGCTCCTACAGCGGCTGGTCCATACATCTGCTCAACACAAGCCAGTATGTCAGCGGCGGCAGCCTCTACAGATCCTAATGCTTATGTGGATCCCACATGCGTGAGGTGTTGAAAGATCCTCTTTAAGAAATCATCTTTTGCAAGTTTTTTTCATTTTTAAGATGTTCATTTTGTTCCGGTCCCAATTAATAAATTCAATTATTGTACGGATTTTATGGACTTGGTGAATTTTTTGAGAGACTTGGCTTGACCAGCAACGCTCGACACGTGTTCATACCTACGATCAGCTCATGCATCTCGTCCATGTGGCTGCTGGCAGGAGACATCAGGGACAAATGGTATATCCTCATGCCAGGGCTGCAGGAGAAAGGATCAGAGCCCCTAGGATGAGCAGCACAAGAAAATGGTCCATTTATTGGGGCGAAAGTTACCCTATCCACTTACATGCCGTGGAAGTATGTTTGATGTGGCCTGCAACATCCCCGTCATAGTTATCTCGTAGCACAGTTTGTTACAAAGCAGTCAAAAGCTTTACATGAAAATGTAGTATGAAGTCCTCCAATTCATACTTAAAAAATTCATTCTTTTACATATCGTATTAAAACCATTAGAAATTTTCCTGACAATGTCTGGATACAACCAGATCTATTTTGCTTCACATTTGGAGGAGTCTGAATGCTACTGCCGATGATCCTCTTGTACTTAAAGAGAGCTGTCACAGATTTTGACACCCGGACTAAAAGCCCTGCTGATAAGGGTTGCAATTCTCCACAATCACCTAAATTAGTTTGCGTGGGGGCCCTGAACCGTCAATTACAGATGTTTTTCGATCTGCGAATTAGCTTGTTCTGACTCATCTCTCTCTCTCTCCTCAGAAGCTGGCGGAACCATGCCCTCTTTTTGTGACTGACGAGCTCGGTCCTCTCTTAAAATTCCCTGCTGTGCCTTCTTGGACTTAGGGAATGTCTGCTAATATTCCACTACATACATAAAAGCTCTCTGTACAGATGGAAATCATGTGTATTTTTTTTTTTTTTGCACTGGCCTTGTGTTTACATTCATTATAATGTAACCCGTGACATAATTGCAGGTTGCTTACCCTCTAATATAGCAAACGTACAACCATGTATGTGATTACATGAAATCGCAGCACCTCCAGGGCTGAATATGATAGAATCCCTGGACTGCTGTGACTTCATGTGGCCATTCTATACATGGGATGCAGTGTTGCTATTGTTACGAGCTACTACTGAGTTGATGGTCACTCTTGTCACATGACATAACTGTGGCCTAATGAGGCACAAGGCAGTATTATGGGGAGGGTCTAGATTATCCTTATATTACCCAAGCTTTTAGTAGAGTGTCTTAGACTCTTGTAAGGTGGATACTCTTCATGTCCGAATTTTGACTTAAAGTGATTGTTGCTAAAATCTTTAAGGTCTGAAGTGTATTTTCAAGTCTTATTTAAAAATTCCACCACAAAAGTTCAACTTTGGACACAACTTCCTTCAACTTTGAATGGCATCACTGGAGCACTGAGAAATTTGATCTAAATTGTGGCTTGGAAAGTTCACTATTTACACATATCTTGCAATCTGAAGGGTAATCAGAGTAAGTGACTAACGAAAATGGGGGGGGATTGGCAAATCGTCAGATGTCACAATTTTGAAGCTTTGAAGATAAAATTGAATAACTGTAAATGGTACACCCCCCACAACTGGCAAGGTGTTAAGGTCCTAAAGGTGGCAAAACGCTAGAGTCATCATACTCCATTATACCAGTACAAACCTCCGTCTCTTCTGGGAACCACTTTAAAAAAAAACACACTTTTTTCTAATTGACCTGTTATTAAGTATGAATGCAAAAAGACCATAGAGGCAATTGGGTAAGTCTACACACACTGGGGCATTATTTTTAATTCGGGTAGTGAGAGGTTTGGTGAATGTTCCAACAAGCCACAATAGAATATTAATTTGAGTTGCTGCTCAAACTGCTCATGGGCTATAGGCATTATTTTGTTGAGAGTCACCGAACAGTTAATTTAACAATATTTAATGTTATTCATTGGCCAATATAGGTGTTATTTTATTGCAATTGTCACATTATAATACAATAGATGCATCCTGAAAAAAAAGGGCTTCCTTGCATTACTGGCATAAAGGTTCCAGTAGTTTCATGCCCAAAAAAGAGTTGCTTGGGGTCCTTGCATTACTGCCTGTTGAGATCCTTGTGATTCTGAAGTAGCAGATTCCACAACTGCTTGGATACTTCTACTTGATCAGTGCCACTCACCTTTGTTTAAACCGCTTTCAAGACAATATTTTTTGTGTTTTCCATTTTTCTGGAAAAACTGAACTGAAAAAATTCCAAAATGTGGAATTGGCGAAAAGACCAGTTGTGTCATGTTCATGGGCTTTAGTGGTATGGCTTTCATGTGTGGTCGCGACAGTGTTTAGTGCAATCACGGATGTTTAAGAAACAAGTGTTCACAAATCACATGTTTAGAACGTACTTTACACATCATTGATGAAAGAGAATGTTTCTACACATCAATATTATTAAACATCCCTTACCTTATTATATATGTTATAAATCCTTTTTATTAAACCTATGTATTAATTCTAATACCTTGAAGAATTTCTTTATTGCTTACATCTTCTCCCCCATCC
Source organism: Engystomops pustulosus (assembly GCA_019512145.1). Lineage (NCBI taxonomy): Eukaryota > Metazoa > Chordata > Amphibia > Anura > Leptodactylidae > Engystomops > Engystomops pustulosus. Next base: position 80,951,917 of record CM033642.1, on the reverse strand, counting down.
TTTCAATTCATTGTCACCTTGAACTAACTGTATTCCTATCATTTGACTCATTGCTGGGGAAATCCCCAGAGACTCACCTTATTTTGCATATCTGGAAAAACCTCAGCTATCAAGTTTTCCACATTTTCAAATTACATAGCATATACAAACTATATCATATACAAGGTGATACAAATTTCAGTTACCTAAGGAACTTACTTTCATAGGTTTTTTCAGATGTTTGGCATTTTTTTCAAAACTCAGACATTACACCATGAAACAAAAACTTTTTTGTGACAGCCAGGTTTTACCATGCGTTGCATGATCATTAAGGAGTTCCCATGAAAAAGTTCTAAAATTTAAATCTCCTATTGATGTTTACACAATAAGGTAATTTAACCCGCTTACTTTAACAACTTACTCTATTACATATTCTACATACTACATCTATTGTCTTTTATAACTAGTTTTATGGTCAGTGTAACATTACAGGTGTGGAATTTCTAAGCAGACACTATTGATTTCTCATGCTAGGAGATGATGTGTGCTGAAACCATTGTTAATTAGAGTACACAGTTTAGCTACACTTCTTTTAGATGAGAGAGATAGAAAGACAAGGATACTCCACTCTAATACTCACGAAGCAAGAAACACACAGGCACTCAATTTATGCCTCCCCTCCCTGAGGAAACTGTATCTGCCTTTATCGTTTAAGTAAAGTATGTCCTCTACCACTGCTGCTTACCACAAAAAGTGCCTGTGTCGTATCTGGTCTTTTCATGCGGGATGGTCTGGAGGGCAGAGACACTGCACTTGTGCGACAAGAGAAACTATCACAGAAGAATCTGACAATAGCAAAGATGACATCGTAGTCCGTAACACCAAATTGTGACACCAGACTTGATTTGAGACATGTTGGATTATATCTGTGCAATGCTGTCATTTGTATAATAACTAGGGTTAGAGAATGTGTTCTTTTGTTATCCGATCCTTATAGATTTAGAGTCTTGTCGTCAGTGATACCTCGTTAAAGTAGTAGCGGACCCCTCCGTCACTATGATTAGATACCTCTTTCAAGATGCTTCTCAGTTTAATATCCGTCCAAAGTATAATGAAACCCTGTCAAAAGTCCAAATGTAATGGTTTCAGGCCCCTGACATCTATTGACATCTATGGAGACCCCTCAGGTGCATTTTGAATCATTTGTAAAACCTTATTTTGTAAAACAAGGTCCGCAAAGAAGCAAAAAAACAAGCATAAGATGCACATATCAGCTGTAATGTGTCTTGGTTTTCAATCTTGCATCTTGGTGTAGAATGCCTTAATTATATATTACGGTCCACAATATTCTATTGTAGAATTTTTCTGGTTTGGTAATGGATGTTTAATTAGATTGATTTTGTAGATGATACAGCTGTTAAGTACTAATACCTATATTTATGTCTAAACAACCCACACTATTTTTTTAATGTATTTTCATTATAGATTTGGTATATTACCACCACTCCTTGTTTTCATCAGGCCAAATATAGCTAGGAACATACTAAACGTTTGGCGATTAAATGTCTCTGTTAAGTAAAAGACCTATATACTTTGACCTGGGAAACACTTGTTTTTCTGATTTATAATGCAAAGAAAATCACCATGGACCATTGAAATGTGGATAAATATTTCCTCACATTTGTATTCTTACAGAATATACATAATATACTGCAATAATATCATTTCATGTAATAGATGCTATAAGCTATGGCCAGTTCGGGACCCAAGCTCGTTTTCATTCACCTTTCAATGACACAACATTTACACTTCATCGGGAGGTTTGGGCAATAATTTTTCAAAATGTTCTGTTGGGTTAAACAAATAGTCTTACTACTCACTCAAATTAGTTTCTAACTAACATTCACCATATCTATATCTGCGTTGTGTTGTATGAGTGTCCTTTTGTTTTATTAGGATGGCAAAAAATATGACAAATCAAACAGCATTTATTGGACTTTTCTATTTCTAATCTGTTTTTTAGCTCCCCACTTTTAAAACATTCCTACTTTGTTATTTTTCTCTGTGCACAAACGTATGACAGGGCTTCTTTCGCATGCTGTGTACTGGGAGTGTGAAAAATTTCCAAATTGCTAAAATGGACAAGAAAACATTGTGCCTTATTCCTTCCAGGCTTTTATTTTTAAGTGTTTTACTGTGTGGTCCAAATGACAGCTCTACTTATTCTTTGGGTATACAGTACATGGAAAGCTCTCTTCTCTTCCCAAAAGTCATGTAAATCCTGTCAATCATTGATGTGTGAAAAACCTCAAACCTCGCTTCGCTTATCAACGAGTAATGATAAGAATTAAATAATAATACTCACCCTCCGGTGTCCCCATTCCTCACGGCAGCTTTCTTCCTTCTTCCTGCCGGGAGCATTGCGCTGGCCGTTCGCCACACTGTGATGCGACGCTGTCGCCCGCGGAGACGTCATAGCGCGACAGCGGCGGAAATCACATGTGCGACGCCGCGCGATCTCCCGGCCAGAGAGAGTAAGACCCTCCGAGCATCGTGGGAATCTAAGCCGCCATGGGAGCCGCAACGACATCGGGACAATGGGGTTGAGTCTTAAGTTATTTCTTTCTATCTGTATAGGCATGATGCTAACCTTGGAACTGGTGCCAGAGGGGGCACTCGGAGCCCTTCGGTGGGCACTCAGCCATCACCAAGATCGACTCCAGGTACTTCCGCGTCCCAGACATCCCAGGAATTGCTATGTACACATATCTATTTTAAAGTGACCGCTCTACCTGGGATGGACTACTTTCTGCTTTATTGGTGTCCGCAGGTGGCTGGTATCAATGAAACTGTGACAGAGAAGGGAGATAAATCACAAATTAAAGTTTCTCTGTGTTGCACTTTTTGATAAATCAGCGGGTCTTTGTTGTAGTTGGGCACTCGGTCCTCTAAAAGTTTTGCCATCAAATGGTATGGGGCTGCTGTATACTACTGAGGGCAGCTGTATACTGCATGGGGGCGGCTTGTATCCTACTGTGGACACGCTGTGATACACTGGGGCTGTGCGGGGGGGGGGGTACTAAACTGGGGGCAGGCTGTATCTAGCTGGGGGCAGGCTGTATACTACTGGGGACGCTGTATACTACTGGGGGCAAGCTTATACTAACTGGGGGCAGCTGTATACTAACTGGGGGCACTGTATACTACTGGTGCAGGCTTGTACTATGGGCAAGCTCTATATACTGGGGCAAGCTGTATAGAACTGGATGGCAGGCCTGTATACTGCAAGGGACAAGCTGTAATTAACTGGGGGCAGGCTGTATCCTAAGGAGGCAGCTGGATACTAATTGGGGCAAGCTGTATACTACTGGGCAAGCTGTTATACACTGGGGCAATCTGTATACTACTGGGGGCTTGCTGGTATACCACATGGGGCTGTTGGCTATATACTACACTGGGACGTGGCTGTATCTAACCCCTCCCTATACTCAGTAATCGGTTTTCCCAGTTTTCAAGTGTAAAATTGGGTCTTCGGCTTAATACTCGGTCGCTTATACTCGCGTATATTACGGTAATTACCCCTTCCGCCCGACGCGCGCCGTACTAGTACTGCGCGCGCCGGTTCCCGGTGCATGAGAGGGCTCCGGGCCGCGCCCTCTCATAGCTGGTAAGTCTTTGCTGCTATTGCACAAAGGCATACGGAACATCCGGATCGCCACCGCGATAGCACCGATCGCCGGGTGTCGTCACCTCGATCAGCCCGCCCGGCAATGCTGCCGGCGGCTCAAAGAGAGGCGCCTGCATGGCTCCTCCATCTTGTCGTGGATCGCTGCTTGCGCTCCCCCTATACGTCACGGGGGAGCGGGATCCGTCGCCGTGGTAACCTCGGTGTTCGAATACCCCGGCTACTTCTGTTAACCATGTGACATTACAAGGCTCATTGCAATTGCAATGCCTAGGGGATGTAAAAAAATCCACTAGACGCCATACTCTGTATTATGCAGATATGAAGGATCGGACAGACTACCAGGGTTGAGTACCATGGAGTCTGAAAAAGAGTAAAGTCAAATAAAAAAGTTAAAAAAAAAAAAAATTATAATAACAACCTAAAATTCAATCACCCAAATCAACCCCTTTCTTCCCTAGAACTGATATAAAAATAATAAAACCCTAAAAACCTACACACATTAGGTTTGCCCGGTCCGAAATGCCCGCATCTATCAAATAGATAATGTTTTTTCAGTTTCTACGTTTAACCCCCCGTAACGCAACTAGCGTCAGTCGAAAAATGGGCATTTTTTGGCCATGTTGAAAAATATAAAAATTAATAAATTGCAAAGGCGTCACAGTACCCCAATTATAATAATGAAAACGCATCAAAATTCACAAAATGATAACACTATCCACACTCTTCCGTCACCAAGTATGACAGTTATTGGCCCCAGAAGATTGCAAAATAAAAAAATATTTTGTACAAGGTTTTTAATTTTTTTAAATGATGAAAACATTATGAAACCCTATACAAATTTGGTATCCCACGGATCGTACCGATCACAAAGAATAAAGTAACATTATTTAGGAACCAAGATTGAGCTGTAACCAAGCCCACAAGAAAACGTCACAAATGTGGTTGTTACCCTTTTCACTGCATTTGGATGTTTCCTTCCCCGCGTTTCCATACACGCCGTAGAATATTAAATACGTCACTAGAAGTGGCAAGTTGTTACGCAGAAAATAAGCCTACACAGCTCTTTATGTTATGGCAAACAATAACCACAAAGTTACTTATAGATTTTTGAATTGTGAGTGAAAAATGGAATGAAAAAACTAAAAGGGCCAAGTCGTTAGAGTGATGGCAATCCTTTGGAGCTTGGTGTTCAAAATTCGTCAAAAAAACCGAGCATAACTCGGGTTGTGTCACCCTGAGAACAACCCTAATTGTGATATTTAAGCAGTTTTAAAATACAAATACGTATAGTTATTTAACTTCCTGCTTAGTGCTTCTTTGTTATCTGTCAGTTGGTTTCTTTGTTGGTCTCGCGTATTTAACCTTGTTGGGTGCCCATGAACTAAGATAATGAGTGGGCGGGGGAGTTCTTCCAGTGCTTCAACCTGTGGCATTCCAGCAACTCGAGTTTTAAGGACATTTTGTGTCCTGAGAAGTGCCCCCCTGAGTGTTACATCACAGCCAGCCCGCGAGCTCACTCATAAATTAACTACTAACTGGCACAGGCTCCAACGCACCACGAGCCCCTTTACCTCCTCTTCAGCCGTTCCGCTCCTGTTAGATGTTTCCCGTGCAGGCATCAGCATAGGGCTCTTTGCGAGCTTGGGCTGCCTCTGTCTCCACGCTCCACTCTGGCGTCATTGGGCGGCCCCGCAGAGCAAAGGAAATAGGGCGGAGGCAGCAGCTGCGATCTCTGTCTGACCTGATATGTATCCGCTCGCGCAGACCACATCGCCAACCGCCCTCCCGCCCGCCCCAGACAACAGACAACTGCACTACGCATTTTTCCCTCCAGCAGCCGTGTGTTCACTGAATGCTACGTGTGTCAGTGGCTGAAAACACTCGTGTCATAGGTTGGCCTCACTGCGTTAAGGGGTTAATAAAAGCAATATTTTTAACAGGTTTAAAAGTTTTTTACATTGATGTTTTCTGATTTTATATTCATAGAATTATGATTCACACTTAGATTCTCAATTCTCAAAACTATTTCACTTTTGTTTTTGCACATATAGATCAGATCTTTGCTTATTAAGTCCCCAAGTGGACTTAAAAAATGGGGAAAAGTCAATTTCAATTTAAAATAAAACAGAGAAGAAAAAGTATAAAAGTCCCCTAAATGCCCCATAATGATCTACTTCCACATCTAAAAAAGTGAAAAAGTCGCCACAACGTAAAAATAAATATCTCCAACATCTGTAACACATGCCACAATACAATGAAATCATTACTAAGCCATACTAAACCTCCCAATATTGCACATCAATCAAACAAAATAGGCATTAGAAGTGGCAAAGTCACCTTGACATTAAAATATAATACACAAAAGTAACCAAACACAGCTCAGTCACAAATCAAAATTGTTCCCTCGTAGAAGATGACATGCAAAAACAAGTGATTTTTTTTTTTTCTCCAAATGGAGTTTTATTCACAAATTATTCAAACATTACAAGCTCATAAATGGAAATCACCATTCTACTGACCCCTATAACATCCTAATAGACCTAGAGGGTTGTTTTGGGCATTCACCCAAAAGGTTTAATAAAAATGTAATCAATGGGATATAACCAAGTCAAAATAGTTTTTACTGTTCTCTTTCAACAGGGGTGTTGGTTTTCATTGGGGTCCTTTTGGGTTTTGTTACGTCAACATAGCGGACATATGGTTAATTTAAGTAGTAACCCAATTTTGAGGTTAACCTAGCTGTATATCGCATACCAATTATATATGTTCCAGTTTTTAGTTAATTTTGTTTAGGAGAAAAATCTTAGCTAAAGGCAGTGTAGGCCTTAGTAATCAGAAATGAACTATCACGAGGAATAGTTATGTGAAATCCCGAGGTTCTCGATGTACTTCTGCTCCTATGGGTGGCTGCTGTACTCAGTTGTAGATAGACTTGTGATCTTAAAATCATTTTTTATAATAGTAAACACTACCGTTTCGGCTCCGGTCCGGAGCCTTCGTCAGGTGAAGAAGTGTATGTATTGTAACTTCTCTCCTGACGAAGGCGCCGGACCGAAGCCGAAACGCGTAGTTTTTTCCTATATTAAAAATATTTTAATCACCAGTCTATCTACGCACTGATTAAGGCAGCGCCCATAGGGCGGAACAGTACCTTGATTACTCCTCGAGGACTTCACTGTCACTGCAAGTCCGTCCTTGCTAGATGCTCGGACCAGGAGCTGCAATGTTCAGCACATACTCTGAACATTGTAGGTGTTTGCTGCTCATCACATATTCTTTTTACTGGTAAATTTAGCTATATCAATTTGTTCCAGAATGAATTTTCCTTCCTCATGTCTAAATATGTAGACGACAGAAGGGGACTGCTCTTGTAAAGTTAGTGTGTAATCTTTAGTATGGAGGTACTGTTTCTAATTTCTGACACCATCTATGCTAGAATACGTGTTGCATTTAAACTATTCACTTGACGGTCCTCTCATATAAAACTTTTTATTGCTGGCTACAGTTTCCTGTCCTTTTAATGTTTAGGGTTTCTAAACTAATACCAACAAGCGTGTTGCTGCATAGAGCTGGTGCTCAGTGGTAACACTACAGCCGTGCATTGCTGAGTTCTGGATTTAAATCCCATCCAGGACACTCTGCAAGAGCTCGTATGTTCTATCTTGTGTTGCTGGTTTCCTCCAGTTTCCTCCTCCCACTTCCAAAATTACTGGTAGGTTATTATATGTCTGAGAGCCCCCATGGGGGGCAGGGACTGTTTGGCAAGCTCTGTGCAGCGTTGCGTAATCTGTGTGCACCATAGGAATAAAGAATTTAATTTTAATTATTATTCGAAATTAATAAGTTTTAAAGGGGACATGTTCTGTACATCGGAGAGTGGGCACTCAATTAATTTCATCTTACAGTTACAAGGTCCAGCAAAGGAAGGCAGCTAGCGCAAATTCTTCTGCACTATGTTTTTTTTGCTTACTGTCACTAAGAAAAATACATATGTGTCCGTTACATGCATTCCTTTACGTCTTTGTAATAGTTTATTCAATGGACATATACTATTTCTTTTGAATTGAGCTCTTAGTTCCCTATACTTCCGGGAGGGGGAATGCTCGTGAAGACTCAGTGGGATTCTCACTTCGCAACAACGCAAGTGTAAAATGATACGGCCATGATAATTTTTATTAAGCACTAAATTCACATTTAACCTGCAGTACGGAAAGCATTCCCTGTGAACAGTGCAGTGTTAGTTTGCCGGCTGAGGTTTTATGCTCCATCTGGCATAATGATTTTCAATTAGAAGGCAAATACGGAGAGGGATCATCTCGGTGACTCCCAAGGAGGTCCGTGGAGAACTAAAGTCTTCATGCCAAGTAATTGCAACATGTTCAACGAGCATTTCCAAATCAGTCTGCTGCAGAGCCCTTTTTCACTTTATCAAATCCATATGTACAGAACGCTTATCAGCTCCTGGGACTCAGGATGGCTGTCGCCAGGGGTTCTGGGACATTCTACTAAGGTGTGTTTCAATAGGCCTAATTAATTTTAACAGCACCTGTTTCATCACTGTAGCTGGTTGGCACGCAGATGAGCACAAGGGGGAAGAGATTTTATCCAAGCATAATAGTTTCAATTGATTTTAATTTGCTGATGATAGGTTGTATGTTTATGTGGGCCTTCCCAGGGGTCTATTTTTCGCAAGCTGGATTACTAGGGTTTGCCACTTGTGCGTTGTTCACTGCTGTGAGCCATTTTTTCCTGGCATTTAGGTTTTTGGATAAATCACATGTCTCAATCACAAGAGCTTACAGCACTACAATGTCTATGTTTTGGCGACTTTTGAAAAATTCTTTTCTGATTATAGATTTACAGAAAGTTGTATTAAAAAAACTAAGTTTTTCCTTTCTCTATATTCACTGAAATAACAAATTTATCCGAGATTTTCTGGGAGAATAATCTGTAAGATCCAGCAAATTTTTTGTATACTCACATATTCCCATTTGGAATGTACAGCATGCCGCTTTAACTCGTTTTTTTAAAAACGATTTCGGACAATGTTTATGGGCCCAAGCATTATGGTGAATCTTTTTGCAATCGGTTGCTACATAAAAACAAAAAAAACCTAATAATATAATTACTGTCTTAAAATTTAGTATTTTTGTGGTTTTTACATTTTTCCTTCTATTTTTGGAAAGGTCAAATACTATTGTAAGTGGTATATAGCACTTTTTTTTAGCACATTAGAGGGCAGTCATCAACCATAAACTGTTTTGATACATGCACAAACACTATATTTCTTCTTATATATAAGCTATTGAATCACATAGGGGATGTATTATGAACCTTTTTTCGAAGATTTCTGGTGTATTTTTTTTCTTTTAATGCTTTTCCAATCCACATTTATTAAGGGTTTGCCCTAAAAAACAGGAGTATCAGCTCTTTTGCAAAAAGACACCCTCATACAAGCTTTAATACGCCTTTGTACACAATCAGATACCGCATCGTCATTTTGCTACATTGTGGACTAAGGCCTATTTTGTGCCTTCCCACCTTCAAAAAGTGGAACGCCTCTCATCTGCCAATCTCATCCATGATGGATGCACCCGACCCTAAGTCAGAAGTTACCTGGGGTCGAATCTGGGGAAACTGAGATTGTGTCACCAGACTGATAGAGGACTTATAACGGTGAAATGCTGCATTTTGTTATGATGGTTAATACCGAGATTGTTATTTGTATCCTGAACATAAGAACTTGTATTCATGGGAAACCCCTTTATTGGAGAGCGTACATGAAAGTTGGAAAAACTGAATCCAAACAAGAAAGTCGGGAATTTTTTTTCTAGCTTCCCTAACAGATAATAAATAATGTCACTGAGAAGAAAAATTGTTACCCAAAAAAATAAGCTCTCATTACCGGTCTAGACTTTAACATGAACAGTGATGGATTCTGGAATGGTTGAAGAGGCGAAAAAATGACTAAAAATGCTGTGTCCTTGGGTGTTTAATAAAAATTGCGCTTCTTGAACTAGCCATCAGCCCCTCTAACAACAACGAACAAGTCAGTGTGACTGCAAGAGAAGCATTTCCTGATAACACCGGGGGAGCAAGAAATTGGTTAATACAGAGTTACAGCTTGCATGTAGTGTAACCAGTTAATAGGCCTGCCGATAAATTAGTTTAAGGGTGTGTTCACTGTTCTTTTTTCCGATGCATGTCTGATGCCGCACACGCCAGGACTGCAGTGAAAATGTGCTTGTGTTCTTTGCATCTGATAGATGGGTGTGTGTTTGCTCCCCCTATTCGAACTCTAAAAATGACGCTGGCTCCTCGTGTGCTGTGACCAAATACTTCTGTTTATTTTTCCATAAAACAAACCGTGTTCCACAAAAAGGTTTAAACAAATAACGTGTTTTGTGCTTGTGCCAAGCGCTTTCATCGATTCCATCTACACAAGCGCGAAACGCGTTATTCGGTTCTTAACCGTTTTATGGAACACTTAGAGGGATACCATGACGCGAAAGCTGCGCCGAGTCTACAGATAAAGTTCTACGGGGAGTTGTGCCCTGTGGTTTGCTCAACTCCACCGGTGAGTGAACCTTACACCATCAGAAATTAATTCTCCACCAAGGGTATTACACCATAGGAGTGCTTTCTCTTTCTTTGTCTCCCCACCTTTTTCTAAATTCGTTCTGCTGGGAAAATAGAGGAGGGAGTACACTTCTAATGATAATGCTCACCCATTATGATTCATACCTGCTTTTGCTTCAAAACTGCAACTGATAACTGATTGGTGGCTACCCCCTCAAAGCAAGTTTGAAGCTTTGAGGGTTGGGTAATAGTCTTATAGACGCAGGGTAATCATGTGCTAGATATTGCCCCAGACTACATTGGGAGGATTTCCCTTCATAACTTTTCCTTTCCCCTGGTATTTGACCTCCATTCTAAAAAGTTGTTTTTTCCTTATTCTTGTATTATGCCCCCATTCCCTTCTCAGACCTCACACAAACAAATATTATACAATGGCAAAATGTATCAAAGAAATGCTTCTGTAGAGTATTCAGTTGCCTTCCGCATTCGCTTACGTGCTTAACATTTTATCTTATCCCCAAAAAGTTTACAATATTTCCTCCAGGCATATATTGTCAATCGTGTTCTTTCCAAAATATCCCTACATATAATTTATAGTCTTTTTTTCAATCAGCAAGAGGGCCTTTAATGCAGATACATTAGCTACTTCCAATTCTATGGTCATACACCTATCTTGCACCTCACCTCCTAACCACCATTTCCTAATAGGTTTCAATAGAGCCGCTTCTTGATGACACGCTATATTAGGGAATCCTGCCCCTCCCAATCTTTTTGGACAGTACATAACCAATTCTAGATTTTCTAGATTTTTTAAATTACCAAGCCCACATGCAGGGGTGGACTAGGAATTTAAAGAGGAAAAAACTGTTAAAGTGGCCCCATTCTGTGGGCAGGGTCAAAACAAGTAGGCGTGACCACGTGATGTGGGTGGAGTTACTAAACTCCATACAAACTGTTTATAGATGGTCTAATTCAACATGTACACCGCAGAGAAAGAGACTAATACTGTCTCCCTTATACAGGATTAATGTTACGAGAATACAACTTAATACTGACTTATATATGCACAAAAAATACTACAATACCTGCTATGATAAACAAGAATGTATCTATACTACCCCTAAGTAACTATAGCACTATAATACTGCCCCTAAGTAAAATATATTGTAAAACTGTATTTTATGTACAAGAATATAACTACTATAATACTGTTCCCTATGTACAAGAATATAACCACTCTAATACCACCGGACGTGGTGGTGGGGTGAGGTGGACTGGATATGTTGGGGTGGCGGGGGGCTGTGGGGCTCCTGCGAGGGTCAGCATGGTGGGTGGGTAGTGGGCGATACAGCGTGCTTTGCGCCGTGGGACGGTGACGGTACTGTGGGGGGGATGGTGGTGGGTTGGGGGTGTGGAGCGGTGCTTGCTGTGGGGCGACCATGTCTCTGGGTGTGATTGGTTGGTGGTGATGGGGCAGAACATGCCAGGACTTGGGTAGGTGATCGGGGGGCGGGGCGCTCACATGTGTATCGCGAACATGGTCAGGTACGTGTGTAGCTGTGTCTGTGTCCACCGGGGGGGTGATAGGGAACGGATGTCAGGGCTGGTAGCGAATGTGTCTTATACAGGAGAAAATGGATACTTGTGAGTGTATGAGATAAAGTTGAATGGAATCTTGTGTCTAATACAGGTGGGGATGGAACCTCTGAGTTGCTCCAACACGGTAGTGGTGACAGAATTATTTACAGCGACCTGATGACAGACTACCTATAATGTATATATTATTGTAGGGCTCCCTGAAATTAAAATAATGAACCCTAGGACCAGGGTCAGGTGGTTTGAAACATTCATCATACAAAAATTATTAGAGAAAAAAAAATGTTCCTTATACTTCTCAATACCTCAAATGGCATTTAGTAAAGGCAAAAGAGGTGGGCGGGGAAGAGGCAGAGAGAGGAGAAGGAAGAGAAGTAAGGAGAAATAGGGACTACAGCACACAATACAAGACCTCCGGGGAGAAGGATATTTGTAAACAGGCCCAGGGGTTCCCTGATTAGTCTTCCATCTTTTTGCATCATTATATTGCCCCTACACAGGATTCCGCATAGCCAAATTGTGAGAGAACAAATTAAAGACTTAGAATTCCAGCTTCAGCCATCCCATTCAATTTGGCTAAATTCTCTTGACAATTAGGCCTTGCTCCCACATAAATCTTTCATAAACACTACACTCATTCATATTCCCAGTATAATCTGTTACAACATGCTAGTGATTTCTCATTGTTTTAGCGAACACAGTTCTCACCCACGCACCTAACCCTGCTAATTATCCATTTCTTATTTTCTGAGAAAACATTCATAGTATATGTATATATAATATATCTCTATATATATAGATATATATATTGGGTAAATGGAGGCATGGAGGGGTTATAGTTGCGTATTTTAGTAATAGCTAAAAGTTAAGTTCCAAATGTGACCACATGAGCACTAGGTCCACCCATCATATCAAAGTTGTGCTGTGGCGATACAGCCCCTCCAGCACTGTTTTTAAATAAGGTCTTGATTAATTATAGCTAATTTTGGGGGGGTCTGTACCATCTGGTCAACGGTTTTGATCAAATTATCTATTGGATTTGAACCAGAGCAGTAGTCTATTTGAGTCATACGACAAGGTCAATTTTTTAATTTCTTTTCTCGAGTTCAATATATGCTGTTTCCTCACCATAATTGATATATAAGATCCCTTATACGCCTTCTGAGTTTACCCTTCTTTCGATCTAGAAGACTTCAAAATGCCAAAAAATCTGGATAAAATGTACCAACAATTCTCCTAGATAATCATTTACCAAGTAGCATATGCACTTATACTCCGCAAATCACGGTTCTCGACTACACTCTGGACAATTCAATCTTACCTTAAGGAGAAATTTTATATCCCCAAAAAGTTTACAATATTCCCTCAGCGCTGGCTTGTCTCAATCGGTGTTTTCCCAAATAACCCTACATCTAATTATAGTCCTTCATTTTCATCAGCAAGAGGGCCTTTAACATGCAGATCATACACACTCCAATTCTATGGTCATTACACATTCTGCACCTCACCTCTCCAACCACACCTCTTCATAATAGGTTTCAAAGAGCCGCTTTGAGACAAGCTATATTAGGAATCCTGCCCCTCCCAATCTTTTGGACAGTACAGATACCAATTCTAGATTTTCTCTAGATTTTTTTAAATCATACACCCCACATGCAGGGGTTGGACGATTTGGATTTAAAGAGGAAAACAAAAACTGTTAAAGTGCCCCATTCTCGGGGCAGGTCAAAAACAAGTAGGCGTGACCCGTGATGTGGTGGCGTGTACAAACTCCATACCAACTGTTGTAAGATGGTACTAATTCCAACCTGTACACCGCCGAGCAAAGAGTACTAATACTCGCTCCTAGACAGAATAATGCTTACGAGGAATACAAACTTAATACTGACTATTCTCTGCCACAAAAAATACTACAATACCGCTCTGATAAACAAGAATGTAACTATAATACTACCCCTAAGTACACTATAGCACTATAAACTGCCCTAAGTAAAAGCAACGTATCATTGTAAAACTGTATTTTATGTACAAGAATATAACTACTATAATCTGTCCCATGTACAAGAATATAACCCTCTAATGCAACCCTCTAGTACAAATAATACATACTAATATGTGCCCCCTAGATAGAGTATAGACACACGAATCAGTGCCCCTAGTGTCAAGCATATATAACTACATATAATCTGCCCCTACTGTACCACAGTATCACTACTATAATCAGACAAACAAACGAGAAAAGAAGGACTCCGACACACGTGAGAAGAACAGGTGGGAGAGAACTGTAAAAAGTAAAAATTTTTTTGATCCATCTTCTTCAAAAAAATACTCTGCCGCATGCAGGATTGCAAACGTGAGACACAATACCGAAACGTGAGGAAAAAAGCTACAGGCTGACGCCGTTTGCGACTAGAGATGAACGAGCACTAAAATGCTCGAGTGCTCGTTATCGGACGAATCTTTTCCAGATGCCGAGTGTCTCGTCCGATAACGAGCCCATGAAGTCAATGGGAAGACTCGAGCATTTTTCAAAGGACCATGGTTCGGGAATAAAATGTGTAATTAATTGAAAAGATGTCTTTGATAGTTAGCAGTGTATGCAAACACTCTGCAATCTATTCTTCATCTGTTCACGCGACGATATTAGCTCCGACAAGTTAATTCAATGGAGAACCAGTTGAAGGACAGTTAATAAAAAACAGGAACCACGGATCCACTTAAGTGAAAAAAAATGAAGAATAATTACAGATGTTCTGCACACTCTGCTTATTGTCGGGAGTACGCGTGTCCTGTGCCCCGCTGCGTTCCGTTGCCCCGCTGCTTCGTGGCCGGCCTCTCTGTGCCCCGCTGCTATCCGTGCCCGCATCTTCCGGCCAGTCTCCGTGCCCCATGTCTACGCGGCCCCGCTGCTCTCCGTGCCCCGCCGGCTCTCCGTGCCCCCCGCTGGTCTCCGTGCCCCGCTGCCTTCGCGTGCCGCGAGCTCTCTCGGCCCACTGTCTCCGTGCCCATGTCTCCGTTCCGCCCGCTGCTCTCCGTGCCCATGTCTCCGTGCCCATGTCTCCGTGCCCCATGCTCGTCTCCGTGCCCCGCTTCTCTCCGTGCCCGCTGCTCTCCGTGACCCCATGTCTCCGTGCCCCATGTCTCGTGACCCCGTTTCGTGCATGTCTCTCCGTTGCCCGATGCTCCGTCCCCCTGTCTCCGTGCCCACGTCTCCGTGCCCCATGTCTCCGTGCCGCCGCTGCTCTCCGTGCCCCGCTGTCTCCGTGCCCCATGTCTCCGTGCCTCCCGCTGCTCTGTCCTCCGTGCCCTATGTCTCCGTGCCCCCATGTCTCCGTGCCCCAGTCTCCGTGCCCCCTATGTCTCCTGCCCATGTTCTGTGCTGCCGCCGCCCCCGTGTCCGTGCTGCCGCTGCCCGATGTCTCCGTGCTGCTCCCCGGTGTCTCTGTGCTGCTCCCCGGTGTCTCTGTGCTGCTCCCCGTTGTCTCTGTCCTGCTCACCGTGTTCTTCAATGTGTTCTTCACACATATATATTGTTCTTCACATACTATTTTGTTCGCACCGTTCCGCGCGTATCTTCCGACAAGTAAGCAGATGTGCCGAACATCTGTAATCTATTCTTCACTGTGTTCTTCACTGTGTTTTTCACTTAAATGATCCTGTGTTCACTGTGTTCACTGTTTTTATTCTATTCTTCATTGTTCTTCACTGTGTTTTTTTAATTAAATGCTCGATCTCGAGCAGGGGAAATACTCGTCCGAGCAACGAGCCGTCTCGAGTACCTTAATACTCGAACGAGCATCAAGCTCGGACGAGCATGTTCGCTCATCTCTAGTTTCGACCTTTGACATTTTTGTCCTTACTCATACCTAGCATGTTGAAAATCACTCTGAGGTTAAATAGCCAAACATAGTGAACAGGGAGTGAGATTCTGGGGAAAAAAGTGTGTCTACCCCTTCCGGAGGTGGTAGCCAAACTACATAATCAACAAACATAGAATTATGTGTAAATATCACTGAATTCAATAAACATTGTCTCTACTTCACTTCTATACAGCCCTCTATCTAAGATAACAATTGAACTCCCTTTATCAGAGGGTCGTATACAGATGTTAGGATTATTCTTGAGTTCAGTAATTGCCTTGCATTCGTTACGTGATAGATTGGAACATTCTGAAAACGATACAGCATCATCCCTTATTGCCTTCAGTTCTGTTTTCACTGATTCTTGGAACATGTCCATTTCTATAGACCTGGCATTAATAGGGTAAAAACAAGGATTTTTGGTGGTGACAATCTGGAAGTGTTTAAAATTTTATCTTGATCTTTGTTTACTTCATCTTCAGATTGAATAAGATTTAGAAGAAGAATCTGATCTTGGAAAGTAGATTTTTGATCAAAATGTTCTCTCCCCATGCTATTAATCATAGTAGGCACTTGCTCTGTAGTTGTTGCTCTGGTAGTTTGTATGTTGAAAAAGTGTTTTTTCACCGTGGAAGTACAATAAACTTATTGACATCCTTGATGGTTTTATATAGATCCATGCTATTTGTCAGTGCAAAACTAAGTCCTTAAGTTCTGTAAAGTTAGTACATGTCTTACATTGTTGTAATTCAACTTGTGTTGTATCAATTTCATCTTGTACCGTCTTTAGGCGTTCTTGTTCTTTGTTGATAATCAAAGACATCAATTCAAAAGACCATTTGGATAGAGCTGCATTCAATTTCTGCTCAAATTCACTGTTTTGTTCAGTAGGTTTGTAGTGTGGTGGAGTCCCACCACAGCTTCATGTGATTGGTAAGTAGGTTCTCCAATTTGTGCATAATGGCCCGCATTTGGATCTCAGTGTTATTAGTAGGATCTGTATGACAAAACAACTCTTGTACCCAATGAAGATGACAACATTGTGGAAGGGGTATGAGATGTAGGTGTATCCATGATATTTTAGTTTAAACAGTCGCTCATAACATTATAAAAATTGATAATGTTAATGGAACAAGAAAAAGTAATTTTAACAAAGATTTTTCATTTTTTGTTAAGCGTTTTTCGGGACCCACTCAATCTAAGTTATAATGCGTGTGAAAAAATAGGTCCAGTCCGGTAGCTGGACAGCTCTCAGGCTTCAATAGAAAAACAAAAGGGAAAAAGGAGGACTCCAGCATCCACGTGAAGAAAGGGGGGAGAAACTGTTAAAAAGTAAATTTTTTTATTGATCCATCTTCTAAAAAATTACCTGCCCATTGCAGGATGCAAACATGGAGACACAATACAAAAACATCAGCAAAAAAAGCTACATGTGACGCGTTTCGGACTTTTATTCCTTACTCATACTAGAATGTGGAAAATCGCTCTGAGGTTAAATAGCCAAACATAGTGGACAGGGAGTGAGATTCCGGTGAAAAAAGGGGGTATACCGCTTCCGGAGGCATTAGCCAAACTACATAATCAACAAACAAAGAATTATGTGTAAATATCACTGAATTCAATAAAAATACATGATATCCTACAGAAACCATTAGGAATAAGCTTAAAGCATTACTTGGCGTTTTTCTATGTATCATTGACACAGGTACAGCAGATTCTGCTAATCGGCATCTTCTTTTTTCTCTTTTCTTTTGAAAATCCAGTGACATCTTCTTTTTATGCATTTCCGAAATCTCATAAATTGTCTTTCCCCCCACCATTCAGACCTATTGTTTCCAGTATCAATTCGTTGAATGAACGTTTAGGTATCTGGTTGGATAAACTTCTCCAACCTAGTAAATTTTAAATTTTTAACAGTTTCTCCCCCCTTTTTTCACATTGATGCTGGAGTCCTCCTTTTTCCCTTTTGTTTTTCTATCGAAGCCTGAGAGCTGTCCGGCTAGCGGACCGGACCCTGGACTCTGTGCACACAGTCATCTCTTAACAACGTCGGACCCACTCAGGGTGAGCTGTTTTTATCTCTCTTATTTATAATCACTACTATAATACTGCCCCCTATGTACAGGAATATGACTACTATAATACTGCCCCCTATGTACAATAATATAACTACTATAATACTGCCCCCTATGTACAGGAATATATCTTCTATAATAATGCCCCTATGTACAAGAATATAACTACTATAATACTGCCCCCTATGTACAAGAATATAATTACTATAATACTGCCCCCTATGTACAGGAATATAACTACTATAATACTGTCCCTATATACAGGGATATAACTATTATAAAACTGCCCCCTATGTACAAGAATAAAACTACTATAATACTGCCCCCTTTGTACAAAAATATAACTACTATAATACCTCCCACTAGGTGTGGGAATACAACTACTATTAATAGTTGCCAGCCCCTCGAGGATATAGCCAGACAGCCCCCCCCCGGTACAGCCAGTCAGCCCCCCTCCAGTATATAGCCACCCTGCCACCCCAGTATACAGCCAGTCCACTGTATATAGCCAGCCCCCTGTAGTATATAGCCAGCCAACCCACCAGTATATAGCCAACTAAGCCCCCCAGCATACAGCCAGCCCCTAGTATAGTCAGTTCCCCCAGTACACAGCCAGTCATTCCCCCCAGTATATTGCCAATCCCCCAAGTGTACAGCCAGACAGCCCCATCAGTATACAGCCAGCCAGCCCCACCAGTATTTAGCCAGCCCCCCAGTATATAGCCAGCCCCCCAGTATATAGCCAGGCAGCCCATCCAGTTTATAGCCACCCAGCCACCTAGGATATAGCCAGCCAGCCCCCCAGTCTATAGACAGCCAGCCAGCCCCCCAGTATCTAGCCAGCCAGCCCACCCAGAATGTAGCCAGTCAGCCCCCCCAGTATATAGCCAGTAGCCCCCCCCAGTATACAGCCGCCCACGTAGTCTATAGCCAGCGCCGCCCCCTGTAGTATATAGTCAGCCAACCCACCAG
This sequence comes from Engystomops pustulosus, assembly GCA_019512145.1. Taxonomy (NCBI): domain Eukaryota; kingdom Metazoa; phylum Chordata; class Amphibia; order Anura; family Leptodactylidae; genus Engystomops; species Engystomops pustulosus. Next base: position 80,933,168 of record CM033642.1, on the reverse strand, counting down.
TATATAGCCAACCAAGCCCCCCAGTATATAGCCAGCCTCGCTAGTATAGTCAGTCCCCCAGTACATAACCATTCAGTCCCCCAGGTATATTGCCAGCCAGCCCCCAAGTATCTAGCCAGCCAGCCCACCCAGTATATAGCCAGTCAGCCCCCAGTATATAGCCAGTCAGCCCCCCCAGTATATAGAAAGCCTGCCACCCCAGTATACAGCCAGCCCCCTGTAGTATATAGTCAGCCAACTCACCAGTATATAGCCAACCAAGCCCCCCAGTATATAGCCAGCCCCGTTAGTATAGTCAGTCCCCCAGTACATAACTATTCAGTCCCCCGGGTATATTGCCAGACTGCCCCCCCAGTGTACAGCCAGCCTGCTTTCCTATATATAGCCAGCCTGTCCCCCCAGTATATAGCCATATGCCCCTTTATATAGCCACACACCCCTTTATACACCCAGCCCCGCCCCACTCTGGTACATGCAAATAAAAAAACATGAACTCACCCTTCCTACGCTCCCTTCCCATAACCAGAACAAAAGTTTCTGGTAGGCCCATATACTCCATGACTGCCCTCAGAAAGTCCCAAAAGCCATTTTGGCATCTATCAACAAGAGTACGCTGGGAGTTGCCGATCTACTCGCAATCTGCACCAGATTAACCGTATGTCTGATCGCATCTCTTGTTTGTTTGCATGGCATAAATCCAAGCTGATCTAAATGTTTTATGGATTCTATAAAGCATTGCTTTTCTTCCCCACTTTGAACAGGAAGTTTGATATTTTGTTACCTTTAATTCCATTTTGTAGCTTTTCTGTGACATCATTGCGCTGCCTGTTTCCATACACAGCATTCCGGGGAAGACAAGCCTAGCCTCAGAGGAAATTGTCATTGACATGGGATCCCTAGTAGCTAAGTAAGTTTTGTTATTTTATAAAGCCTAACTCTGTATTACTCCTGTAAGGAGTGTGCAAATTTAGTGTGAAGCGAAGTATTGTTATAGCACACATTCCTATGACTGCTAAACAATGGTTGCCATAACCAGAGACTGGGAAACCCCAGAAATTCCTCATTGTAATGAAATAATTAACATGATCAACACAACCTGAACATAGGGAGAATTTATCATTAGAGCGGCTCCTTAAAACAGTTCTATTTCTGTCTTTGGAGTTCCATTGCAGCCTAAGTGGCTTTAGCTTGATAAATCTGCTGGCAGTGTTTTTTGCTGTGCGGGTTGTTTGCAACGGTCGCATGAAAAACCAAATGATAAATTCCCTCCTATGTACTCAAAATATAGAGAAATCTGGGACATATGGCTTAACAGTATCTGTTTTAGGCCCCTTGCACACAAGCATATATGGCGCCATATGCTAGCTGTACGAATGGCAGCTAGCATATGGCCGTCATAGGAGTGCATTGTGCATGGCACGATACAGGGATCACATATGTGTGTCACCGTTCCATGTCACAGCGAGAAACGGTGAAAATAGTCTTTGACTATACATAAGGTCTGACAACACGGTTCTCTATGGAGAGGGAAGGGGTGAGAATGCTCACCCCACCACCTCTGCAGCCAAACATATGCTATGCCTGGGTCGTAGCATTAGTTCATGTAAAAGAACCCTTAAAATCATACCCTAACCTGACCTGTGTATAAAACCTGACAATAGACTCTTCTCTAGTCATTCTCACACCAAAGGTCCACACTTCTTTACTACTGTATTTCCCTGTTTGTCACCATTCCCATGTATTCCTCCTTGTAACATCGGTCACAATGTAAATATTGTTCTCCAATTAATTTTACGCATAAACCTCTAAATGGTCTGTCACATCTGCAACTAACTATCTCTCATATCATAAGATTATGCAAAATAGTTATGAAAAACCACCATTTAAACGACAAACCCTTTTCTTTTTCTCTGAAGAATTTATTGGTGTTTACCAGAGTCTACGTATAAAGCATTTAAATGCATATTACCTCCTATTGTTTAGTAAAAATATTGTAAAAAATAAAGTGAAATAAATAACACTGCTTTTACATTTTGACAGGGAGACACTGTATATAACCCCTTTGAAAGGGAGACACTGTATATAATAAATTCATTAAGGGGGTACTGTATTTATGTTATGGTGGGGACAAAACTGACTTTTGATACTGGAATCCATTATTATTATGCCCTTGATTTAGTGGGAGAATTGTGGTAGCATTGTTTCTTGTTGACTCCATCTTTTAGTGTTAGTTTTTAGCAATAACTTTATAGCTTGCACTTAACTGTAACTTATAACATGAATGTGCTATTGTATGTCGAGAAATCAGGTGTTATTTCAGTATGTATGACAAGGACAAATTTAATCATCAAACATACAGTTAAAAAACTAGGTATACTTTTAAGCCAGAAAAATGAAATTATACACGAAATCCACCATATTTTTCAAATGCTTATTATTATAATTTAGTAGACAGAACTTCTACATGCAGTTTATTAATTAAAAAAATGTCCTAAGCCTAACAATTCAGCAATTTGGATTTGCTGGATTTTTCAGTAGTATTGAGACTGAGTCCTTGAAAGCAAAGCGCTGTATCTCACATATTGTGTATAACGATGTTAATTCATTATGAACATTTAACTCAGGCTAATAAGGATGAACACTTCATTAGGCATATTGAAGCAGAAATGTATTTTGAAACATTATTTGTCCTTAACCCAACAGAACAGTGTAGGTCTTCCATTCCCATTCTAAATTAAAAGATTACATAAATTATAATACTATACTGCTCCTTTGAGAAATAATGTTATTTTTTGTGTTTGAAAATTCTGTGATGGGATCATTTATCTTTAGTCAGGACATCTTTTTTGGGGGGGGGGGGGGCTTGTATGATTTACCTAAGAGGGTGTTAGATCTGGCATTTTAGTTTTTGAAGTGAAGTTTGAAGTGAAGTTTTTTTTCCATCTAGATTCTAGTGATAAATCAAATGCAAAACAGAAATATTCAGGTGCAGCAAACTTTGCAGGGAATACATCTTAGGTACAAAAATGCAAATCCACCAATGCACCAGAAAAAGTCTCACTGTTTAGAATTTGTAGCAAAAACGTAACCCATTATGGAGCTCATGTATCATTAGTCTGCCTTTTTTTGTCTGTTTTTTGAGACTTTTCTAGGCTTTTCTGCTAGTCAGATGTATCTTAGTTGTTTCTCTTTATTGATACAGGTGGCGTTTGGTCTGTAGTAAATTTGCAACTTTTTAAAACAAAAGTCTTCAAAAGTCACAAACAGTTCCCCAACTAATTTCTACGCCTGGTCAGGTGCAGCAGTACATTTGCGCAAACATTTGCAACTTTCACATCTGGATTAAGGTGATAACTCAGGGAACACTGCAGAAAATCAAACAATGGTGAACTTTGAAGGGCCGTTTTAGGAACAAATGAGCACAAGAACCATGGAAAGTCTAAAAAATTTAAGAAAAATGCAAGCCAAAAGTTTGATACATGTCCTCCTAAGTCCATGTGTACATTTTTGATTATATTTATTTTTTTTCATCTAAGAAACACTAAAAATCTAACTAATATTTTCTCCACACTGGGGCAGATTTACTTACCCGGTCCATTCGCGATCCAGCGGCGCGTTCTCTGCGGTGGATTCAGGTCCGGCCGGGATTCACTAAGGTGTCCTCCGACGTCCACCAGGTGTTGCTGCTACGCTGAAGAGCATCGGAACGCACTGGAGTTCACCGAGCCATCCTGGATGAATGTAAGTGAGTGTCGAGCGACACTTTTTTTTTTTTAATGCGCGTGTGCCGAAATCCCGGGGCAATACAGGGAAAATCGGCACAAAACGGAAAATTTTGGTTAACCCATTGCAAAAACGTGAATCGGGCCCTTAGTAAATGACCCCCACTGTGTCTGAGTGACATTTTCCAGTTTGTGCAATGCAATAGAACACTTCATTACAATGGTCCCTGGGAAGTCATTTGTTGTTGATGTAAATATGTCTTACTTCTTCATCATCTGCTAGCAGAAATTACATTTACATTTTTGTGTGTGAGAGAATGCATGTTTTTGAGCATATACACCTGTGGGATAGCCACTGGTCCATAGTGGCAACCAACAGCTGGGCTCTAACGGCAGAAACCAGGGCATTGGCTACTTCCATTGGGTCAATACAACTGGCGAATCTTAGTTGTCTGTGAGTAGCACTGCTGGAGTTGCTTTGGTAACTGGGACCTTAAAATAGCCCCACTTTTTATAGTATATCAGGCAGGGCGTAATAGGCCTCATATACAATATGTAATACAAAACTACTGCAAGGCACAACATCAATAATCAATAATGTACTGGTAAAATATAATTGTATAAAATTTTATGAAATGTGAACAATACAGCATACGATTTAAAACAAAGAAGTATCATGTGTCCCAAATTTTACCAATAGAAAAAAAAATTATAGCATTTTAGCATAAATGAAGAGATAGGTTTGCTGTAAGGCATATTAGGGGAATCTATCATTGTAGATACAATTTTCTGGCCTACAAATGTCTCAAATAGTCTCTACTACAGATTTGGGGATTTTTTAGAACTTTTTTGCAACATTTGCCAACCTACAGCACTTTTCACTATTGCCTTGTATGCCAGAATTACCAAGTGAATCCAGATGTAAAGTACAGATTTATGAAATGCAACTTTTCAAATTCACTCCAGTAGAACATTAGAAAATATTTAGGAATCAGTTGTTCACCAAAAAGTATCAAATCCACTGTAGACATTAACACCAAATGTTCCATATAAGGCAGAAGCTAAGATTAAGGGAGTTTTCAAATCTGGCTGTAAATTTGTAACCCAACATGCAGCAACTACCGGAACTCTTCAATGTTCTCATCAGGTATATCAAATAACACCACTTGGGTATGAACTATGGGGCCCATCCCATGTGGTGGATCCCATTGTAACATATGAAACATTTAATGATTAAGGACTCTCAGTAGTCTGCCTAAAGTCTACTGTCCTAATTGGGGTTTACTCCATGAACTTTTTTGCATAATTTTATTACTATTATTACTTTTTTATTTATTAACAAAATCAATTGGTAGTACACAGGCCTATGAGGTCATTGTCTTACTATCTATATATATCAAGTATATTGTATGAACTGTAATGATGGCACAGTATCCACCTTCCTCACAACAAAGCTGTGGGCTTGTAGGCCATATGGAATACATGGAATTCTGAAGGCTCTCTACTATATTACATGTGCCTCTATAATTTCCTTATATATAGCAATGAATGACAAATATTTTCTCCTCCATAAGTAAAGCTGTGTTTGCCATTAGGCTGGTCTGTACCAAAGGCACCTGGGCCAACCTTGAAAAACAACCTTTGTCTAGCCACCTCAGATATTTACAGGTGGCATAATATAGTCATAGAGGTACTGTAACATTTTCCTGACATTTACAAAACATGAATATGTTTATAAACACCAGATAGAAACATCATTTTAACTACTGCATTCAGTGCTTAGCAGTGTTCTTTGTGATGAAATGGCCAAGGAAACCCACACCGTTATGCTCCAAAATGATATACATGACAAATGTGTCGTGTCAAGCTAAGCCATGCTATGTCCACAGCAAATAATAATAATAACAATAATTCCTTAATTTATATAGCACACACAGATTACACAGTGCTGCCACAGAGCTTGCCAAATTGGTCCCTGTCCAGATTGCGGCTCACAATCTAATCAACCCACCAGTATGTTTGCAGATGTTGACCTTGGGACTTGAACCCAGGTCCCCAGCGCTGAAAGGCTAATTTGCCAACTACTGAGCCACCATGCTTCCCCAACAAATGTTATTGCCTGTACAAAAAAAAATGTTAGTTAGGTGATAATGCAAAACCTAAATGAGAATGTATAAGGAAAGTTTATTCTTGGCCCCCTAACATCAGGGTACAGATCGCGTTTGGCATTTGGTATGAATAGGACACCCAAACTGAGCTCTGTAAATACCATGTAACCCTGAGGTTAGTGTAAAAAAGATGTGGTATTTGCTTTACCAATTAAACATCTTAAAAAAAATTGTGAAACATCAGTGGATGTAAAATGTTCACTACAAAGCTTGGTAAATTCCTAACAGGAATTTGAAAAGCTCCACAAAAGCACTATGGCATCCAAAAACAAAACTGCCAAAATCTGCTTTTCACATTAAGACTTAGGTCTGAGGACAGCAAAGCCAACTTTCTGAAATATAACTTTAGGGCTACATAAAAGATTTTCCTTAGGTCTGGAACACTGCATTATATATTGATAGTTGACCACATTAGAATCAGGTGGGCACTTCATACTGGGCAATAAAGTGGGGTATTTGTACAAAAATAGCAATTTTCATTTTGCACTAACCATTGTGCATTCATTTATAGAAGGGTCAACAAATTTTATCATATTCCTCGGTAAAGTCCTTTAGGCAATACAGCTTCCAAAATTGCCATTTTGGCAATTGACATTTTGGGGTTTTATCTTTTAAATTTTTTTCAGAATGTTTGCAATTGCCCAACAATCCAGAGTTATTTGTCAAATTAAAGCCCTTATAGGGTGTTTCTTAAAATCAAGAACACACCATGTTAACTAGAGATATGACTTGTCATAGCATCAAATGAGATACATTTTGGACACGAATATATAATATTTATTGAATAATTACAAATTCCACTCTACATCAGCTTTTTAACATTAACTTTTGAAAGCACATGTGGGTTCAAAATGGCAACAATACAACTTGATAAATACTCTCAGTGTTGTGGTTTCCAAAACAATATCCCACTTTGGGGATTTATACTTTTCTGTTATCTCAGCATTTTCAGAAATGGAACTATTGCAGCAAAATCTGGGAAAAGCTGCAAAACTTCTGAAAAGTTGTTTTGACTATGTGGTGTAGTCATACTTTGCACCATCTAATAGGTGGACTAGTTTACTACACCACACTGATTGATAAATCTATCACATTGTGATTCTAAAGAGAATATGTTTCTGTCAGAATGTTGAAAAATGTCTTGAACTGCAAAGGATTTAATACCCCAATTCCTTCCTTGTTTGGATGTTGAACAGAAGAGCCTGAATTGTTCTCATTCCAAGACTGTGACTGAACACAGCCAAAGTGTGACTTAGCACTACAACATTAACCTATTAACAACTTGGCCATTTTTCACCTTCCTGCCATAGCTCATTTTTTTTCAAATCTGACGTGTCACTATAAGTGGTTGTAACTTTGGAATGCTTTAACATATCCAGGGGATATTAAGAATATTTTCTCATGACACATTGCAGTTTGTGTTAGTTGAAAATTTTGGGTGATATGTTTTGTGCTTATTTATGTGCTTATTTTATGCAAAAATCTGGAACATATTCGAATTGTGGCATTCCTCTGCAATCCTCTGATTGCTTGTTCAAGCACATATTGAGTTAACACAGTGTAAAACAGTGCTACACATGCTCAGCAGATTACAGCCTGGAATTGTGAGAAAATTGTGCAGCCTCGGGGCACTCGTTGGACCAGAGGGGGGTCCAATCCATGTCAGAAGCCCCTTACATCGTGGCATTAAAGGGGTTAGCAGTTGCGATGGGAAGAATCTCTGGTCGTGGGTTTTATAGCAGGATTTCAGATGCAATATGCAGCTAACACCCGGTTTTTATGCTTTTCATGAGGTATCTTCCCACGAGTTGTAGAGAAAGCAGTGTGACAAATCGAAATGTTGTTCATATTCTTTGCCCGATTCTAGGTTTGGAAATCCTGCAATCATACAGATCGAGTTTCTCTGATGGAACTTCTCTGATAGCTTATTTTGAAATACTAACAGGAGGGGGAAAAAAATCATGAACTGACTTGCTGTAATGTTGGTATTTATTTATGACCGTAGTTTTAATCAACACTGCTCCTTATAATGACATTAATTAATGTATGTTGCAAGATAAAAAAAAGTAAGGATGGCTAATGTCCATCCAAGTTGAAATGTAATAGATCACAAAGAATATGACTGGATACAGAAAAGAGATTTCACAATGTTTTCAGTGGCTGGATCAGTTGTAAGATAGTTATGGGATATGAGGCGCTTTCCGAACACTTCAAACAACATTTTACAGTGCCTTGCAAAAGTATTAAACTTTTCTACATTTTGCCACATTTAATGCTTCAAAAATATAGATATAAAATAATATTCTTTTGGTGAAGAATCAACAACAAGTGGGACACAATTTTGAAGTGGAATGAAATTTATTGGATACTGGATATTCGGCACCCTTAGGTTAATACTTTGTAGCCCCACCTTTTGCTGCAAATCGCTTGGAGTATGTCTCTATCAGTTTTGCTCATTGAGAGACTGAAATTCTTGCCCATTCTTTCTTTGAAAATATCTTGAGTTTGCTTTATGTTTGGGATTATTGTCTCGTTAGGGCTTTTGTAGACTCCAACAGGTTTTCTTCTAGAATGGTCCTGTATTTGGCTCCATCCATCTTCCCATAAATTTTATCCACCTTTCCTGTCCCTGCTGAAGAAAAGAAGGCCCAAACCATGATGCTGCCATGCTGCTGTGATGAGCTATGTTGCTTTTGTGCGAAACATATCATTTGGCATTGGGGCCAAAAAGTTAGATTTTGGTTTCATCTGACCAGAACACCTTCTTTCACATGTTTGGTGTCTCCCAGGTGGCTTGTGGCAAACTTTTAAACAAGACATTTTATGGATATCTTTGAGAAATGGCTTTCTTCTTGCCACTTTTCCATAAAGTCCAGATTTGTACGACTGATTGTTGTCTTAAGTACAAACTCTCCCACCTCAGCTGTAGATATCTGCAATTCATCCAAAGTGATCATGGGCCTTGTGGCTACATTTCTGATCAGTCTTCTCTTTGATGGAGATTAAAGTTTAGAGGGACGCCGGTAGAATTCCATTTGATACTCCTTTCATTTCAATATTATTGCCTGTAAAGCGCTCCTTTCGCAAGGCCCTTTATATAGATCCCAAAGCTGAAATCTGCTCCTCAGGTCGTATATCAGATTGTTTTTCCCTACACAAAGGCATGCAACAGGGATGTACTCTGTCCCCTTTACTTTATGACTTGCCTTTGGAACCCCATGGTGCGCCTGCTAAGTAATCTTAATGTGACATTGAGATGGGCTTGGTGCTTACTTTCCTCTGCATTATTCACAGATGACTTTCTTCTCTTTGTATCTAACCCAGTCCAATACATCCCTAAAATGGAAGCTCATATAGCAAACTTTGGAGAGGTTTCAAAATTAAACCTTCAAAAAGTGACATTTTACCCATTGATCACTTCCTATTCTCGTAACAGCCAGGATTAAAAAAAGCAATGAGAAGTATGAAATATTTAGGAATTAACCCCAACCACCCTATACAAAGAAAACTACCCACCAAAACTGCAAAAATTAAAACTTTCAAGATGGGAATTACTGACACTGAACAAAAGAGGTAGGGTACATTTAATCAAGAAGGTTAGCTTTGCTAGATTACTTAACCATTTACAAACACTGACATTGTTATCATCAGTAACCATAATAAATCATTCTCAAATTTTTTTGGCAAGGCCAACAACTAAGGATATTGCTCCAACGACTAATTATGAAAAAAAAACCTTGGGAGGCCTTAATTTCCCTGATGTGAAGCATTATAACTTAGCATGCCTTGCTTGGCATTTAATTGACTGACTCAATAATACCAACTATTACTCAAATTTAAATTTGAACATGCTTTGCTGTAACCTCGTGGCCTGGTGATGGCATTACACTTCCCATATGCTAGACTCCCACAAGCAACTAAACAATCACTGCTTCTTAGAGACACAATTTCAGTGTGAATCATTTTGTGAAAGAAACTCTCTTTTCAATTGTCTAAATATGTAATGTTATGGGACAATCTCAAGTTTTCCGCTAGCTCATCCTGTAGACTTTTTTAATAAGGAGAATTACCCATTTGCAAATTATCTTACATCCTAGGAAACAAAAAAATAAAATCTTTAGACAAGATTGCAGGAGCATTCAATCTTGCAAGTAGACAGGAATTTGTTTATGTCCAATTACATGCCTTTTGATCTTCTAAACTTATGAATCTAGCCAATGAATTCCATATTAATACATTTGACAGAAATCAGCCAATTTCTATAATGGAATTTAAGATTCTGAACTTCTGAGATATCAGCCAGAATCTTGAAGGGATAGGTGTGAAAATATATTTAGGGCATTAATTATTGGCTTTCTTCCAACAATTGTATCAGCGCCACAGTATTGGTTTTTTCCAACGCTCACTTCTTTTTTTTGGTTTCTTTATGACTTCGTTCTAGGTTCCTGACACCTTTTGTGTCGCTCTATTTCACCTTGAATATAGAACCTTTTTGCTTGTGCGCCAATTCATTAACCTCTTGTTCCATAATTGAACATCCCAGTATAAATTAAAGCACAATTTGTGTGCCTAAAACATGGACCCTGCACTACATTTGATCAATGCCCCGATTGTGAATGAAAAATGGAGGGAGACCTTTTGTAAACTTATCCATGCAGCAGTTTATGCATTAAATATTCCAGCCACAGAGTTATGTCATGAGCCCATACAGGCTCAAATCTTTCTTTTTCATTCTGTTGCTTCTCAAGGAGACCAGGATGGAGATGAAACACACCTATCCCTCTTATCTATATTTACTTCGTTTGGCAAAAAGGTGTCTGTTGAATCATTGTCTGGAAGCCACCCTACCGATGATGAGTGAAATAATTGAACAAACTAAAATATACCTAGATGTAGACAGAATACAGGTGGAGCGGGTGGATGATAGGCAATGCGTAAAATTCTTCTTTCATAAGTGGTAAACATTTATAATGACCCATTTAACAAAAGAAGAGATATAAACTCAAAATGATATAACACAGAAAATTCAAAAGGGTCTTTGGGAAGACTGGGAATTTAACACACATTGATAAACCAGTGACACTTTTTAATAAAGTGGGAATGGAAAGTGTTCAGGCCCCTTTCAAATTTTTCACTCTTTGTTTCATTGAGCCTGATAAGATAGCTAGATAAGATGAAAACAGTTATTAATTTGCTCATTAATGTACACTCCGGACTCCATCTTGGCAGAAAAAACCTGATATTTAAATATTTTGCTAGTTTAATAAACAACAAAAATTTAAATATCCCATGGTGATAAGTATTCAGACTTTGCTTTCCATTTCCTCCTAGAAATGGTTCTACTCCTGAATGGATTTGATTAGGAAAGGCACACGACTGTCTGCATAGGATCTCACAGCTCACAGAGCATTTCAGAGCACATGAGAATCATGAGGTTTAAGAAACTGCTCAAAGAGCTCAGAGACAGAAATGTGGCAAGGCACAGTGGCCTCCATAATCCATAAATGGACGAAGTTTGGGACAGCGCAACTCCTCCTCGACCTGACTGTCCAGCCAAACTAAGGATTCGGGAAGAACCTTGGTGAGAGTGGTAAAGAAGAACTCCAAGATCATTGTGGCTGAGCACCAGAGATGCAGTAGGCAGATGGGAGAAAGTTCCACAAAGTAACTGCAACTGTCCACTACTTGGGGCTTTAAGGCAGATATTGCCAACGGAAGCCTCTCCTCAGTGCAAGACATATGAAAGCCTGCATACAGTTTACAAAGAAACACATGGAGCACTCCAAGACTGTGAGAAATACTATTCTCTGCTCTGATCTTTGGGACAAAGATTTAACTTTTCAGTGTTAATTCTAAGGGGTATGTTTGGAGAAAAACCGGCACTGCTCATCACCTGCCAAATACAATCACAACAGTGAAACATGGTGGAGGCAGCATCATGTTATTGGGTGTTTTTCAGCTGCAGGGACAGAATGACTGGTTGCAATTGAAGGAAAAATTAATGTGGCCAAGTACAGAGATATGCTGGATGAAAACCTCTTCAGGAGTGCTCTGGACCGCAGTCTGGGTTGATGGGACACCTTCAAACAACATAATGACCCTAAGCACACAGCTAAAATAACAAAGCAGTGGCTTCAGGACAGCCTGAGCCCTGACCTAAACCCAATTAAGCATCTCTGGAGACTTGAAAATGGCTTCCACCAACATTCACCATCCAACCTAAGGGAACTGGAGAGGATCTGCAAGGAATAATAGCAGAGTATCCACAAATTCAGGTGTGAAAAACTTGTTGAATCATTCCCAAGAAGACTCGTGGCTGCACTAGCTCAAAAGGTGCTACTCAATACTGAGCAAAGGAGATGAATACTTATGACCATGTGATATTTCAGTTTTTCTTGTCTAGTAAATTAGCAAAAATATCTACATTTTTCTTTCTTTCTGTCAAGATAGGGTGCAGAGTGAGCAAAAATAACTTTATTAATGTTACCAATTGGCTGCAATGAAACAATGATTCAAACATTTTAAGGGGTCTGAATACTTTCCGTGCCAACTATAGATCCAGTCACTGTAACAATGGTAATCTTCTGATATTTCTCATCCATGGCCTCCTTCCTTCTAAAATAAACTTTTATAATTATTCTAATGAGCCTGAAGAGCTCTGGTGGTTGTTACCATAGCCATGACTATGGATCCATGACTAAAGATGCATGTAGCGTCTGAATCGCGTTGGATTTGCTGATGTATCTGTCCAAACTTTTAATATGATTCAAATAAAGGTAAAGCTTTTATAACTACATCTGAATTCGGTGGATTTGAGCTGGAAACGGTTGTATGCAGAACTCTTATGAAACATTGATTGGAGTCTGAGATCTGAAGAAAATAGAGGTGCAAGGGAGTAATATAAGTAGAGGGAAAAGCTGTCACTTGCAGCAGGTTAACTATCGATGAACCAGAGCAGGACTGCAGGAGAAAGATGGGTACTGTTCAAATCAATATAGACAGCCAGCAAACACTGACTGTGTTCAGGAGTGACACAAAAACACAATAAGCACATCCGCAACCACACTCAACGGACAGAGGATGATGCTGACTCAGCTGTTACAGTAGTTGTAGACAAAATGTACAAGGTAAAAATGCTTTTAAAAAGACGCAAGATTAATTCAGCATTAATTCAACAACCAATATCAATGAGAATTTACGTCACTGTAAAGAAGACCCCACAGTGGTTAGCTCTCCAAGATGTTTGGAACAACCTGTCTGCCAAGTTCCTAAAATGTACTTAAAAAAATGTATTCTTTTTTACGGGAAAATGGTGGATATACAAAAGTTTTTTTGGTTTTGATGGATTTAGCATTCTGTATATTGCTAAAAAAATTTTTTTAAATGAAACGGACTACATGAATTAAACAAATGTAATACATTTTAACAATCTATTCACATAACCATTTAAAAGGCTTGTCTGATCATTTTGTAAAACAGCTATATATTATTAGAACCAGTAAAACAAATCCCACATGGATGCAGGTCACTCATAAAAAAAATTGCATAGCCTATATGTTATGATGGACACATGAAAGTAGCTTAAGACTTTCCATGTTGAAAGTTATTTTAACTCCGGGGAAAACGTTTTAAGATACTTTAAATATTATTTTTACTACTACCCTGTTTCCCCTAAAATAAGACATCCCCCGAAAGTAAGACCTAGTACAATTTTGTTGAGGCTTAGAAATATAAGGCCTCCCCTGAAAATAAGACCTAGCAGCAGCCATTGCAGCAGCTCCCCCCGCACCATACATTAGTATTTGTAAATCTTTTAGATGCTGCAGAAGGTTGTGACATGGAGAAGAATTCATGGAAGTAAGTCCTGGCTGCTGTGCTGCAGATGTGATTGATCCCAGCAGCTACCAGGATAAGAAGGGTCATTTATGGAAAGTGCTTTTACTAAACATGAGAGATTGGGGCCAATGATTGTAATAGAAATGGAGTCATAAGAAATACAGCATGAAATTCAGAGTTTGGAGAGTCATAAGGAGGTTAGAGAAGTTGACTTTTTGTCCAACGATAAATGTAAATTCTTGTTCATGGAAAAATAGGACATCCCCTAAAATAAGACCTAGTGCCTCTATAGGAGCAAAAATTAATATAAGACACTGTCTTATTTTCAGGGAAACAGGGTAATACTCCTGCCACAATTTTTGAACAATTATAGTTGCTTGCTTTATAAATATGCAGCATTTAAAGAAAACTGAAATTGTTATAGAAAGGTTTGTAATCTATTGTTAACTAAGAGAAAAACATACAAACATCCTTGACAACAATCATTACAAGAGATTTATGGTGTATTATAGTGAGTGAATATCTCTGATAGGAAGAAAAATGTAACTTTGTCAAGCAGTTGTTTCTTGCACTCTCCCCTCAGTGTGAGTAATTACACTGGAACTGAAAAGAAGGATTGGGCTGCCTACATTAATGCCCAGCGCTGTAAAATAGTGCAAACATATTAGAATTTACAGACTTTTACAGCATTTTTTGCAGCGTTTTAACATCTGGTAAAAATGCAGTTTTGCATGTAGTTCACAAACTACTTTAACCATTTCCTTACAGAGCCCTTTTTTATTTTTACATTTCAGTTTTTCACTCTTTCCATGAGCCATATCTTTTTATTTTTCAGTTTACGGAGACATTTGAAGACTTGTAATCTGCAGGACAAATTATAGTTTCTGGTGGCACCATTTTTTATTGTGTACAGGGAATCTGGAAAATTTTCGATATGTCATAGAATTGACCAAAAAAAACACAGTGCGCCATTTTCCTACAGGCTTTGTTTCAGCATCTTTTCTTTATCATCCTAATGACACCTCTCCTTTATTTATTGGATCGGTACAATCACAGAGATACAGAGATACATTTACATAAGTATTATCATCTTTTAATACTACAAAAAAATTTTAATCTTTTGTACAAAATAAAATCTTTGTTTTGACATATTATGAGGCCAATAACATTTTCAAACTCTAGTGTACAGAGATCTATAAAGGTTTATTTTTTGCAGGATGAGTGGCTGTTTTCATTTTGGGCAATGTACAACCTTTTGATAACTTTTTAGTTAAACTTTCTTTGCCAGGAATAATTGTTGCTATATTTTAATATATTGGACATTTTAGGACATGGGAATACCTAACATGTTTATGATTTTACTTGTTTATTTTTTTTATATGTGTTCTAGGGAATTAGAATTTTTGTATTTTTTAATTTTTTATATTTTTGGAAATGTACTATTATATCAGGCCCCTAGGGTACTTTAACCATAGGAGGTCTGACCACTCGTACAATTTACTGCAATACAACTGTCATGCACTATAACATGAATGTAATGCTTCTCTATTACAGTATGCCTCAGACAATGTAAAATGTCTAATGGCAGCTAGCAAAGCCATTAACAGGCTGCCATCTATCATGGCAACCAATTGGAGGGCATCCATCATATCACAGAGAAGCAATCCAAGATGGTAGCACCCACGGGAAGTACTGTTACGTGCTTAGGTTCTACAGTGGCATCTAACAGTTTAACTGCTGCAATCAGTCCCAGCACTGATCGTGGTAGTTAATAGCAGGTGTCAACTGTGTAACACAGCTTACAACCACTGTATATGGAGCCCTTTCCACTGTATGATGTATATAGTTATACAGCAGTAAGTAACTGGTTAATATAAGAAATTATTCTGGGTGTTTGGTGACTTGACCTTATTTACAGCATTTTTCCACATTGGCTTCCTCATAGGAGTTTGCACTGCTACAGATGTAACAATACTATAGATGTAGAAATACAATAAAACACATCGATAAAGGCTTTTGAAAAATGCTATGAAAAAAATATTTGACAGTGATGCCATTTTTTACAATTGCTTAATAAACATTGAGCAATAGTGTGTGTGATGAAAAAGTCTGGTTTACAACTAGTACGTAAACTTCAACATACAGCTATTAAGCATGAAATAAATGTGAAAACAAATGAAATATTTATCAAATATTGATCAGAAATTAAACTTCTTCCATTGACTGAATCTGAAATTTTCAAGGAAAAACAGACAAAATTAGGACATGTCACATTTTTTCTATACATAAGGCAAATCATGGTCATGTGAATAGCTCAAAGAATTATTATTAGCATCACCTGACACAACAGATGATGTCTAATATTTCGGGTACAGTGATTCTTGACATTGAGGTTTTTCTAGAATTTTCCACATTTATAGTATTCAAAGAACACTAGTAAGGTCACTTTCACACAACCGTATTTTTGGCAGTATTTTACCACAGCATTTTTAGGTAAGAAAATACAGGGATACACCCTGCAAAAAAGTATACTAAAAGTATTTGTACATTTTCTATATTTAAGATCTATTTCCAATTTTGGTTTCCAAAAACAGATAGAAAATACTGTCTGCAACACAATATGGACATATGAAATTGTGGTTACATTGCTTTAGGTGTGGTAAATATTGAAATGCTATCATTCATGGTATATGCCATAGTATTTTGACAATTAACTCTACATTGTGATTCTATTATACATTGTCTTCTAGTGTTCCCTTTAACCCAGTGTTCGAGTAACATACATTTCTTCTGTTTAGGTAGTGGATTTGATGCAAGGAAAAATGCTATATAAAATATACATTAAGCCATATCATTAACCAAATAACAAATATATACTTTTTCATAAAAGACCTGCCAAACACTGTAATCTTTTCTCATGCTGTGCATTCCAGGATTCAAAAGGACTTTAGAATAATCTTAAACCACAAATATTGTGAGACTCATTTTAACCGTTTAGCTCTCAAAAGTGTTTCGTTTTTATATTTTGTTCCTTCAGGTAAAGAGGTGGAAAATGTGTCCCCATCTGAACCCTGGTTCCCAACCTTCGCTCCAGATTGCTCTCTCTGAATTCAGTTACCAATGACTAGTGTTTTGTCAAGCATAATCTACATAATCTGTTGTTAGACTGTCAAAGAAAATACTTGACTGGATACTCCCCTTAACAATAACATAATCAAAACGCAGGAAAAGGAAAGAAAAAAATCTTAACTTAAAAAAATACTAGAAAAACATTATATACATTGCCAATCTGCAACACCATGCACATTCAGAATATCAATAGAAAGACAATGAATGGTAGATTGATATCAAGTCTGTGTAAACCAATACATTTAAGTAAAATTTATGAGGAAAGCACAAACAGTACAAAGGTTTGTCTAATTAATGAAGTAATTGAAATATTGCATGCTCCAATTTCTGATTTTTGATATGATATGAAAGCTTTGCTGCTTCCAATATACAGAATTTATAAAGGATCTTCTTTAAGCGCTCAATATCATCTATTGTTATCTGTGTTTAATATGCATTGTGGGTCTCTTTGTTGATAATCTAATTTTTCTTTTGCCTACATGAAATCTAGGTAGCTCTGCAGAGTAACTAACACTTTGTTATATTTTATGGAATAGGATTTTTTTTCTTTTTATACAATATGATTTCATATGATAAAATTACAACTGATAATTATTGCTTAATTGAAAAGACATAGAATAATGTAGCTATTGTGCTTTAACCTACAGAAATGGTTTGACTTTTCTGTGCTGATTTGCTACGATTTCATCGATAATCATACATTCTTCATTGCAGCTTGTAGACATTCATCTCTATCCTTCTGATGCCATCTTTGATTAGATACTATTATCCGACCGGATTTATTATACGCTATATAAATGGATCACATGTGGGGGATAAACTGTGCTGTTATAGTCTTGTTACAGCCAGGATGGTAACATTTTGGTTACCTTTCAGTCCTTTGCAGGTGCTTTAACAGGAAATGGGTTTTCATCCAGTCTCGTAAAACAAATACGTTTGGTTTCTACATTATCATAAAGCATCCATGTTTTTACAACTCTAGCAGTTCTGCAACTGCATTAGCATATTTTGGCTGTGATATTGTTTTACTCTGACCCGTATAATAAGTGTCACATTAGCAACACAACAAATCAAACGTTTGTTAATTTCCCTCGCTTTCCCACACAGCTGCTAGTGTTATCGTGTCACCAGATTTTAATTAATATGATAAGTAACACTTGCAAGACAACAGGCAGATTTTTTCCCTCTCTCCGTGCACGAGTGTGGACTGAAAAAAAGGGGGGAAAAGAGGGAAGTGAAATGCTTACTGGCCCATGCTTTGTTAACACTGGCTTCATTTTCTACAGTATCTTTATTATTGTAATTGCAACAATGAATTATAGGCACACAATTTCCAGAATTACAGAAAAAATGGAAGAAGCAATTATACATCAATAATTATAAATTTATATGTTGCTGTCTTTGTTGCTATGTAAATATTGAAATCTTTTGCAATGGGGTAGATATTTCTTCTATATTTTATAACAGTATTCATTTATATTTTGATTTTTTTCAATATCAATATATCTAGTCCATTAAATTGGCTATATATATATATATATATATATATATATATATATATATAATTTTTTTTTGTGTGTGTGTGTGTGTGTGTTTTCGAATATATTCGACTTCTTGCATGTAGTGAAAGTTCTTTACAGTCTATTATCCAGTTCTTATTTCATTTAAATTTATTTTGCTCACATGATAAGGTGAAATAAAATATTTTGTGATCCTATAAATGTGTGTCCCAAAGCCTTGCAGCATTTGTCTTTTCAGAGAACTATAGTATTTCTGCTGCATTGGCTCAGCAATTCTATTGCAAGTCCAAAAGTGCCACCTATGTTCAAAAGACAGAAGTGCAACACTAGAGATATAAAGGAATATTGTGCTCTGAAGCAATGTTAAGTGGTGGAGATATCTGAAATGAAAAATGCCAAGCATTTCATTTAAGTATGATCTTATACATATTTCAGCATTTCAACTCTTAAGAAAAAAATGTGTGTGTATTTAGAATCATGTTCAGCAAATAAAATATTATCTATATGTTTGCAAAATGGATATTAGCAAGAAAAAAACAGTTCAAGGAAAAAAACCTTGATGTAGTAAGTCCTGTATTGTCCATTCAGCAGTTGAGATGATTTTGTAATTTGATTTTGATATCTACATTCCCATTGTACTTCAGCCAAATTTCGCTACATTGACCTAAAAGATCTAAATCAATGTAAAAACCTGGCTCTACAAATTCTATTTTATTCTCCTAATGTAATAATAAAGCTAAAACATTCAATACATTTTCCAAAAATTTTTGTGTTGAAAATTAGGTATTTGGATTTCTGATACTGCAACTTATTTTCACTGTATTTATCATCCATATTTTCTTATGACCTGGACATCTTTTTCTGTGCTCACCTTTGGTGATTGTTTACCATTTACCTTTGTATTTTATCATTTCAATTTAAAAACTGTTTACATAAAAAGAATGCTATATGTCCCAGTCTAGAAATAAGTATATTATTTGTATTGCATTATATATAGAAATGTGTATTCCAATGTTTGCAGAATACATACATGATATGTGAATAACATTATTTATTTGCATTACAATATCTCAAAAACATGAATACTTAGGGTACTACTGGGGATGTGCAGCCAGCCAGACAAAATCCTACATAAGGCATGTTGACATCATAAATTTGGTTAAAAAAAATGATAATTTGCCCAGTGAATGCTTTTTAGCTCTCTAAGAAAAACTGCAAAAGTGCCTTTTCAGTCATCAAAAGATACTGTATTAAAAAAGCCAGTGTGCACATGCTCCCTACGTGACATAGCATCAGGTGCACAAGTGGTTCAATAAAAAGGAATGTAATTAAATAAAAATAAAGGCTTTTCACAAAAAGTAATAAAATTCACATAAGAAATGAGAACAGAATTGGGCATCCTTGGGCATAGACCTTTAGCAATTCTCAGCAGTGGAGCTCAGTGATACATTTCCACTACCGGGAATGCCCAATGTTATATGATTTGTATTACATGTATTGGTCTTAAAATTGTCTATAGTCCAATATCTCTATTGTAGATTATTATCTGACAGCTTGTACTCATAACAACGTTTACATTCCTGGTGAACATATGAATATTCTTGTTTTAAAGTCTATTCTGATCAGCAATCACTATTCATCCAATATAGAATGTTTTCAAAATGAATCTTCTTTATACCAGATATTGTTTATATACATAACTTTTGAATGGATAATTTATTTTTCTTTCATTCAAACCTCAGAGTCCTGTCTGCATACAAGATTCAATTGAATTACTGTACAGTCTGGTATCTTTTTATCACCAATAATCAGACTTTGTCTCAATGAGGAGCCTGATCTATCTTCAATAACACAAATAGCCTATGTCATTATATAGTTCTGTGAAGGCAAAGGTTTGGGAAGATGGGTTGTGATGTTCTCCTTAAAATCTAAAACTGATTCAGGAAAAAAGGTCATTTCATTTTGTGTTCTACGGGTTATCACACAGAATTTCATAATCCAATTCAAAAATAAAAATATTTTATTTTAAGGGGATCATTTCAATGTGCTTTAAGGAATAAGGTGTATTTTTATACTGCATAATCTCATGCAATATAATACTTTCATGATGAAGTACCAAAGAACCGATGAGGTCACTTGTTTGTTTTTAATTTGTGATGCGAGAATCATTGAAAAGAAAGGGTTATACTTAATATTTAAATAATCTTTTTAAAAATGAACAGTATTTATGTGAAAATGTAAATTAGATGGATGCTCAATTTGTGATGGAGACATTATTTGCACGTTACATGTCTTCCTCTCACACATACAATCCTTTCCAGCTGTTTATTGTTTCGAGAGCATCTAAGTATCTGCAGATGAAAATCTGAGCTTGCCACCCTTCAATATCATTTTTTACTTTAAGAAATAGCTTCTCCCTCTAAAAGTTGATACATGCAGATCCACAAGTGTCATCTCTTAATCCAGCGTTATTGTTTTCCTGTGGGAAAATATAGTCGTTTTTCTCTAAATATATATCCTTGACAACAAAGGTTGACTTAAGAAGAGAAACTGTGCCTGTACGGCTGTAGTCTGATTATTACATAATAAAAGACAATAGATTTATAAGAGTCACTTGAGGAGATGCAAGCTCTTGTATATAACAGCTCCTACAATTATCAGACACTACTAAACTACTATTGATCCTTTTCACATCTGGTGATAACAGAGTATTTTCCACTTATTTAAAGTGCTGTACGCCAGAAACTCCCATCAAGGAAAAAGAGTAGACAAATATGTTGTTCAATATAATAATAGCAGTCCTTGGAGGTGCTGTGTGTACCCAACACCAAGAGTAAAACCAACAGTGTTAAAGGCATATGTATCTGTTTTCTCTGGGGGGTTTCTTTGCATTGTATAAGGTCATGTTGCACATCATTTTGTTGTATCTGTTTTTGCCTTGGTAAAGTATTACTTATTGAGTGATTGTTACAGAACAATAAAACATTTTATTACACCTTACAGCAAGTAGCAAGAAAAATTAGACAGACAAATTCTTATTCTGTATGATGAAAAATTATACAGACAAATTCTGATTCTGTATGATGCTGCACTGAGCTTTTCAGCAAATAGCTTTACTGCACACAATTATTTTAGTTTATGTTATATTTTATTATAAATACATTTCATATCTTTCATAAATTGCAATGTAAACAGAACAAATTGAAATGTACCGTGGCCTAAAGTAAATAATGTGCCTTGCTATTTGGTTAGTAGTGAATGCACATTGGAATTTGACACATCAATCTGGAGAGAGTTCTGCCAAGCCTATTGTTATAGAAAAGGCTGAAGTCCCCTTGATCATAATAATAATTCCTGTGATACAGTCCTAATCCTTCAGCCACATAACAGAAGGTGTCAAGATTGATTTGGCAATAGCATTATTGGTCCTTTTAAAATCGGTAAGGTCATGTCAATATGTCAATATAGGTAAAGCTTACAAAGCCATATAAGCACTTCATTTGCCTTAACACATCTAAATAAATAAAAGTGTAAAGTGGATCAGTGGGATATATGTATAATAAGCTCTCAAAATAAAGAAATAATGTAATAATTTAAAGTTTTACCTCCATGTACATTACAAGCATTTTAAATGTTTTTCCAAATCTATGTTGCTACCATAAAGACCTATTGTTAAACACTTTTAAATTCTTTGTGTTACAATATATTTGAAGAGAACGTGTCACCAGAGGGCTTTTTTAGGAGTAGACAGGTTTGCACAGATACGGTAATGCATAGGGCAAACATGTCTATGAATAATCTAAGACTTGAATGGTTATGAAAATAAAGTATATTACACTTTACTTGGCCCCCTGCCAGCTCTCATGAGTGAGTCCCTTAGGTTTGTGAGAAAATTAGGAGAAACACTCATCCTCTTCATTATTCAAACCCACCTCCCTCCTACTAATCCTCACTCCCACTCCTCCTCAAATTCCTTAAATAGGAATTACTTTTAACTCCTTACTTTAACTTTCGCCATACATAGACACCTCTTCTGGAGGTGACAGACATCTGCAACAGACATCCACCCACATCAACCACTGTCAATAATAAGGGTAATGTTAACAAAAGTACTAGGCCAAGGGCTCATTTTCACTATTCTACAAAGGCATGAAGTATAGTGGAAAATTGCAATACTTATTATACAAAAAAAAAAACACATTTATTTGCTAAAACTGCTTCCCTGTGAAACTTACCTTTAAGGCATACTGTGGGTATGCCTGTACATATTAGCATGATTTCTACCATACAGGCCTATGGCAGTATAAATATAATATAAAAGAAAAACATATAAACTTTTTTTGTGATTTTTTAATAAAGCAAACAATACAATTTAAAAAAAAACTTGTAAATAAATTGTATTATAGAATTAAATAAAGAACAATAAACAAACATACAGTGTATTTTATACACTGGTCTCTAATCTTCATTGTACACCTCAAGAGAATCTAAAAAAACAACCCAGAAATCACATTGTATGGTTTTGAAATAATTTATTATCATTCCATTGCATGAAATAACGATTTGATCCCCTATTAAGCAACAAGATTCCTGTCTCCTGTTAGTTTTTCTTTATGAAGCTTCTCCTACTATGCACTCATTAGGGATTATCTGTCAATAGGCAGGCTCCTTGGGAAAGTTCTACATCTATTTTTGGAGTTCCACTGTCTTTCAGATTCATTAAAGTGGCCTTGGCCCTTTAATAAATGGTGTACACACATTCAATCACTCTCCAACCTCTCCATCCTGGCAAAGACCAAAGAACTGTCTGTTTTTGACACCAGGGACAAAATTGTAGACCTGCACAAGTTTATGATGGGTTACAGGACAATAGGCCAAACAGTTTGGTGAAAAGTGTTCCAACTGTTGGTGGAATTATTAGAAAAACTGAAAAAAACATAGGATAATCCAGAGGTGGCATAAGGGAACATCATGTGTATAAATAAGACTAAAATTGAACTTTTTTGGTTCCATCTCCACTCACCATGTTCAAAGGAAGATGAAAGCTTAGTATAACACCAAGAACACCATCCCAGCCATGGGTCATGAAAATGGACAAAAATAACCAGGAATGGCTCCTTAAGTAGCATTTCAAGGTCCTGGATTGGACTAGCCAGTCTCCAGACCTGAATCCAATCAAAAATCCTTGTAATGAGCTGAAGCTTAATGTTGCCCAGCCCCAGAACCTGTATGATCTGGAGAAGACCTGCATTGATGAGTAGACCAAAATTCCTGCTGCTATATGTGCAAACTTGGTATTAAATTACATGAATGTCTGTAGGTGGGCCATCCCTGCTGGGAGTGGGATCACAATAGCAGAAGGGTCTTGTCATCAGATAAACACCTACCCACTCAGTCAAATGCTTATTCTGCTACTCCTATGCGTTTTATGCCCACAAATTGGAAATATTAATGAATATAAATGCTGTGGCTCCTTCACATGTGGGATTTGCCATGTCTCTTAAAATGGTTGCCTAAGATTATGGCAAAACTACACTTCAAAGCCAAGCTTGTGATAATTCATATATTTCGATTCCTTTTTGATGAAACTATGAGTCCTTAGATACCTTTCAGCTATCGATTGCCAACAATTTTGTGGTTGGGAAGCCAACAAAACAGATATGAGACAATTGGCTGAACACTTCATAGTGATGTTTGGTATTATTAGAGTTATAAATTCATCCTGGGCAATGTGCTGGACATATATTCTTCTTAGAAGACCCCTAGAAGAAGATATTACATAATTAGGAATATGTCTCCAAGCACACACCTTGGTACAGCTGTAGAAACGCCCCTATCACATCACAAACAAGGCAGGATTAGGTTAGATTTCAAAAAGCCAACATCTACTTTTGGTCGGTCATGGGAAAAACATCTTAACTGGTAGGCTGCCCGAATAGTCTTTAATCACCAGAATAAGTCTAACTAGTTAATTTTCTTTATTCAGTTTCATAACTGCTTATATATATCAGATGTTTGTTGTTTTTTTAATCTTTTTCACCTGACAAGTGTGTTGTTTGTATGGGTTTTTTTGTATATTAAATATGTAAAACTTAATAAGTCTTATAGAATAGTTATTGCATGTTCTGTGTGATTTACCAGTGGGAATTGTCTGTGCAAATGTGGTTCTTATCTGCCTTCTTAGTATAAGTAAACTGTGGGTGATAGCAGCTTTGTGTGGGTGCTTACATTAGGGAGTAGATTTATTGTAAGTACGCCATTTTGGATAGTTGGATTTATGTTACACTAGGGAACCTCCCAATTTACAAGTGTAGACCATGACTGAACTTAAGAGTGGGGTCAACACAGTAATCACAATTTATTTCTCTACAACATGAGGCCTACAGTTTAGAATACGTGGTTGTGGTGGACTCCCTTTAAAAGTTTGATGCCCAATTTCTGCTAAGACCATATGCAGTATCCAGCAGCAGAATTTGTGTTTCTAACAGTTAAACATGAAGACCCATCATTAAACAGTTTTATAATATTAAAAGTAATATAAATTGTAGTAGTGGTTACAGTTTATTTTTTAGATTGTACATATTGTAAAATGATAGACATATACAAAAGAATAGATACTTTCTTTTCTCTGTACTGCTTGACTGAGTATTGAGGAGAAAAATGAAATGCGTACTACTTCCCTCTGCTATTTCATACAAATAAGATGTGTCATTTGACTGAATACTGGATGGTTCAGTAAATTGAATAAGTCCTTTTGAACTCAAGGTCACTTTTTCAAATCCTGTTTGCATCTTTCTTATATCCAGCTTTAGTGGTGTGGTAAAGAATTTAAAAGCCTGAATTATACTTTCTTTTCTTTCCTTAACATGAAAATACTCCTGAGTTCTCGCTACTTTAAAAACTAAAATCTAAATTCTAAACACTTTTGTGCTATTTACTTCACCGTACTGTGCAGTGATAAACATAGGTAACCTTGGCATTTTCAATTAAGGAAAGTAAAAATCCAAAGGACTAAAGAGAAGTGGAGAATTTCTTCTGAATCCCTCACTTTTAAATTGACATAGCCTGAGATTTTTTTGTAGTATCTCTGGTGAGTCTGAATAACATACTGAAACGTGTTTATAGTGCACCGGACTCCAAATGAATGGAATGCCCAGATTAACATTCTCAACTTAATTAATGCATCAACACTTTAAGGGCTATGTGCACTTGAAGATATCTATAATAATTTGTATTTGCAAATAAAGGAACAAAAAAAACACTTTAAGGGGTTCTACACTTTAAAATTTTTTGTAATGTGTGTGTAAGAGTGGGGGTAAGGATATTTAGTATTTTACCAATATAAATCTATTAATAGTTCTGCACCACTTTCTTTATATGTAAATTGAAGCCTCCTGTCTTTACCTCATCTGCCAGACATTCCTGTCCATAAATGGCCGCAGATGGAGGGTCATGTGATCTCTAACTGTCAAGATCATAATGTTTTATTCATGAATACTATAATGTCCTAGCACAGTGGTGGCGAACCTATGGCACGGGTGCCAGAGGTGGCACTCAGAGCCCTCTCTTTGTGCACCCAGGCCATGGCCCAGCACAAAGGTCAACATTCAAGACCTGAATCAAGGAGGTGTGGACAGATCTGGATTATCATTGTAGCCTCTTCTTGGGACCCATGATTCATCCTATTAAGAGGACTTTAGAGGAAAACTACAATAACAAACCAAATTTCTCCTTTTTTCTCTTGTATTGGTGTAATCAGGTCGCCAATACGTTTGAAACCTGTGAATATCTTTAAATTGGCATTTGGCACTTTGTGAAAATATCTGGCTTTTACTTGTAGATTTGGCACTCAGTGCTTAAAAGGTTCGCCATCACTGTCCTAGCATGTCCAGCATTTTATAAATGTGTCCCTGCAAATAGAGTTAAGGTAACAACACATGGTTATAAATACTGGCTATATATACACCAAGTCCCTGTAATTTGTTAATTGATTTTATACTGTGAAACGTTTAGTGCCAGTACTGTATAGCTGGGCCCTTTGTGTTTAATTTTTATTACATAAGACTTGTTGGTTATTAGCCCCAACAAGCAGCCTTTTTTCATTTTCGCGTTTTCATTTTTCCATGTACAGAGCTGTGTTATGGCTTAATTTCTGAGTAACAAATTACACTTCAAAATAGTGGTATTTAATATTCCATGCCGTGTACTGGGAAGCGGGGAAAAAAAAATCCAAATGCAATGAAATCGGTAAAAAAAAAACGCATTTGTGCCATATTCTTGTGGGCTTCGATTTTACGGGTATCACTTTAGGACCCAAATGACATGTCTACTTTATTCTTTGGGTCGGTACGATTATGGGGATAGCAAATTTGTATAGGTTTTATAATGTTTTCATACATTTACAAAAAATACATTTTTGGGGGGGATTTTGCGCTAATAACTTTTTTATACTTTGGTGTATGGAGCTTTGGGAGGTGTTGTCTTTTGCGAATTTTGATGACGTTTACAATGTTATCATTTTTAGGACTGTATGACCTTTTGATCCCTTTTTATAGAATTTTTTTTTTAAATGGCAAAAAAGTGCCATTAAAAAATCGGGAATTTTTGCATGCGGCGATACCTAATTTATGATTTTTACTGTTTATTTATATTTATATCAGTTCTAGGGAAAGGGGGGTGATTTGAGTTTTTAGGGGGGGGGTTATAACTTTTTTAATTTTTATTTTTACTATTTTTCAGACTCCCTAAGGTACTTTAACCCTAGGTTGTCTGATCGATCCTTTCATATACAGCCATACTACAGTATGGCAGTATATGGGGATTTTACTCCTCATTCATTACAATGTGCTGGTATCACATTGTAATGAATGGGTTAACCTCAAGAAGCCTCGGGTCTTCGGAAGACCCGAGGCTTACATGGCGACGGATCGCCGCTCCGCGATGATGTCACTGTTGGACGGAACTGTTTGGATTGTGGGCTTTCAGGTGCAGACCTCAAGTTGAATGAGCAAAATGATCTGTCTTTTGTGATATCTGTCTCGTTCTTGTTCTGTAAACAGTCTAGTTTATTTTAAGTTACTGCCCTTGTGTTAATTAGGGCTCATATGTTGTGTATCTGTGGCATGTTGTCTCTGTTTTGCTTCTATTTTGTCTCTGTGTCTGCAAAAAAACCTGTAGGTTTAAAGGGGTATTCCCAATTCAGAAAATGAATGTTATTGTTTGTACAGTTAAAAGTTATACAGTTTTCCAATACACTTTCTGTATCAATTCTTAGTTGTTCTCTAGATCTCTGCTTGCGGTAATTCTATGGCAATCTTTTATGTTTACTTTCAGGGGAGAGAAACCTAACCATGGTCACACAGGTGTGCTGCTCGTTATATCACACAACTCTGATTTCTTTCTATGATACTAACGAGCCGTGCACCTGTGTGACCATGGTCAGATTTCGGTCCACAGGAAGTAAACATTAAAAATTCCTTTAGAATTACAGCAAACAGAGATCTAGAGAACAGTGAAGAATTGATACAGAAAGTATATTGGAAAATTGTGTAACTTTTTATTTAATATTTATTTAATATCAATTTACCAAAATGAGAATACCCCTTTAACATTGGTTAGAAAATACAATACTCGGTTTTCCAACCTCATCAGCTAAAAAATGGACCTGTCATCAGTAGAGATGAGCGAGCACTAAAATGCTTGGGTACTCGTTATTCGAGACGAACTTTGTCCCGATGCTCGAGTGCTCGTCTCGAAAATAACGAGCATTTTTCAAAGGGGACCAGGCTCTTGCACAGGGAAGATGGGCCAACAACACCTGGGAAACCATCAGAAAAGGATGGAAACAAGCCACTGAAATGGAGACAGGAACAGCAGCCTCCAGGGGACAGCATGGCAGTGGATGCTCTGAGGATGCTTATCGCACCATATTTCCAAAATTAGGGCAACCGGCAGGGCACAGGACAGATGACCGAACGAATGGAGGCTGACTATAGCATCTAAAACATCCAATAATTGGCACCCTGACCACTATAGGGGACGGCATGCAAAGCGCGGCAAAGCAGGGCAGGCTAGAGAGTCTCCATGGCGACATTACCCTAAATGGACTCAGGTTTCACCAAAGGAGGTAGGAAATGATTTCCTATGTGAACAAAAGGTGACGGTATATATTAGTCGATAAACCAGATGGTGTGACATATTACGGACCAAGTTCCATAACGTATCTGGTTGAAACACCCGCAAAATGAGCCTGACACAGCTCTTTTGATAAGGGGACGACATGTGGAGGCAGCCTGGAGGAGACACTTCCATGATTAAGAGCGACAGTATGGGGCATTCATATTGCGCTGCTATGATGCAACTTAGGCTTCCAGCATGGCCACGACCAGATTGGGCCGATTTCCACTATGTATCTGGTGGAAACAGCCTGAAAAAATTCTGCCTGACACAGGTCGTTTCATAAGGGGACGATGTATGAGGCAGGTGAACTAGTAGTAGATTAAAGGCTGCTGCAGCTTAAAACTATGTTAGTTGGACCTTGAGATGGAGTGGCGTCCGCTGCCCAGGCGAGCTTTCGCCAATCCAAGCCCCGGTCTCTAGGTACTCCCAAACAGCAAATCTAGGAACCTTTTGTATCAGATCAAGTGTAGTAGTAGCTCTTATAAGTTTAGGATAGGCGGGTTGAGGGGAAGTACACAGAGCGCGCAAGAAGCGCTGAAATGATATATTGGAAATGATTAAAAGTTGACAGTTATATTTTGTGGTTACCACAACAGCGGTGGCGACAAAGTTAACAAGTTTTGATGTGGAAGCCATGAAAACAACCCACAATTGCCGACACACGCTCGTTTGATAAGGGGACGATGTATGGAGGCAGTGAATAGTATAGTCATAAAGGTGCTGCAGTTTAAAAACTACTGTATGTTGATTTGAATGACCTGCGCTCCCAACCAGGGCAAGCTTCGCCATCCAAGCCCCTGTCTCTAGGCGGTCTACACCCCAAAACAGCATTCTAAGAACCTTTTGTTGGATACAAGTGTAAGTTGATAGCGTACTTATAAAAAGGTTAGGATATGGTGGGTGAGGGAATTCACAGATGCGCAAGAAGCGTGAAATAAGAGTAGTAAATATAAAGTTTCCAGTATATTTTGTATGTGGATTACACAGCAGGTGGCGACAAAGTATAACAAGTTTTATGGGTGGAATCCATGATAAAAACAACCAAAATTCGGACTGACCAGTTAGTTTTGATAACGGAGACCATGAAGGCACGATGCTATGAGAGTATGACGTGGGCAGCGATATGAGACGACTTTTGGAGGCAAGCTTGGGACGTGATTACGTGTAGGGAGGTAAGCAATGGAGACAAGCGTGTGGAGCCAGCTACAAGACGACATGTGGAGGCTGCTATGGAGGACAATTAATTTGGATCGTGCCTGTATTGTGGCCAGTCCCAAAAAGTTTCAAACCAGAGGAAGCAGGTAGGTGTCGTCCTCCAGAAAAATTATAATAATTGATGCCTTAATGTGGCAATATGGCAAGGAAGTTTGTGCAAACCAGAGGGACAGGTAAGGTAGGGCCCCTCAGAAAAATTACTAATAGATTAGTCGCTCTGTATTTGGCACTACCAAACCAAATTGTCCTTTAAAACGAGGACCCAGAGGGTAGTGCCTCCAGAAAAAAATTAAACTTACATGAGAGTACCTATAGCTTAGGAGCAGTTGGCCCTGGCAAAAATAGCCAGGTTCCTATCTTTAGTGTTACAAGAGGAGAGAAGGAAGGACACATGAGAGAGGAGTGCATACAGTTATTCAGGTTGAGCTTCTTTCATCACCTGGTGGAGATGATAAATCCGGAGAAATCAGAAGAATCAGCTTTATCTTCATCTGGATAAGCGTCAACCTGTCAGCTCGCGTCGTCTGTTCAGTCGATAGGCGTCTTGTACGCTTATCGGTGATGATTGCCACCCAGCTGCATGAACCCACTTGGCACATGTCTAGTCGGCAGGGCAGGCAAACGCTCCAAGGTTACAGCGCCAGTTCGTGCAACAGTCCGCTTTGAACACAAGTAGTTGTTCTGGGAGCGGTTGTGTGATCATTTAGGACGATGGTATGGTCAGCGTAGGACTCCCTCACCATCTTGTCTGTAAAGATCAGCCTACTTCTGCCGAGACTGGGGGACAGTAAGTGTCTTGCTGGGGTGACAATTAAAACACTTGCAAAGGCCCTTGTAAAGCGGTACCCCGCCAGTGCTGGACACAAGCTTGCCCTGCTGCCTATCGGTCCCTCCTACTTGTCCCCAGAAGTAGAACGCCCTCTGCCGCTAGGCTGTCAGAAGAGGGAAAAAACTGTTTCAGCGTGTGCACCAGGGCTGCTGGTATTCAATGCATTCTCAGCACTCCTTTTCTCTCCAGGGTAGAATGACATTGGAAAGGATTGTGCTTGTACTGTGAGGTCCAGAGGAGAGTGAATACCAGTAATCGCTGCTGAATCTGTAGATAATTTCTTTGAACGCAGGGTCACGGGGGGGCTTGATAGCAGCCTAGCATGAAATCTGCTCATAGTCCCAACGCGCCAAATCGCAGAGAATTCACTCCCCCATGGCCTCTGAACTGCTCCATTTATGTTTCCTCCTCCCCCAACTCCTCCAACTCCTCTTCTTTTGAAAAGATCAACACGCTGAACAAGTGAAGCCAAGCTACTGACAATGGTCCCCCTCTTTTTGTCGCCAACATTCCTCCTCCTTTCCTCCTCATCCTCCTCCACCTCCTACCGATAAGGATCTGAGAACGACACCTAAGGGTGCTTGGCTAGCAAACAAAGGGGGAATCTTCTTCCCCGTTCTCTTGTGACGACGCAAGCTTCCTGACTTCCTGCTGACCAGAGAGTTTTTCAACAGGCCAAGCAGCGGAGGTGAGGCTGATGATGGCGGCACCCCCCGCATCCAAGTATTGTGATCGGCGGCCATGCGGTTCCCACGTATGCGACATCCTCTGCAATCGGGTGTGATACTGGATGTGTGGTGCAAGTGCGCCTGTTGGCAAAGAATGTCCTAAAGTGAGGCAGAGGGATCGACCAAACTAGCTGCTACCAGTTATTTATGAGTCATGTATCATAGGACCTACAGCGTGCCGCTGCTCACTAGCTGTGTGCAATTATACACTGGTGCGTCCCAATTTTGGAGCGAAATGCCGCGCCGCACACCCTGTGTAATGCTTAACCAGCGGAAATGTCATGTCCCGTCCTTGGGGAGAGCGATACACCCACGCTTTATGTCTGGTAGAGCTTGTGTTATTTAAGTAGGAACATTGTTGAAATAGCGGACCGGGCACTGCGCGTCACACTCTCAGCATAGGCTGCACTGTCACTGGACTGCTCTGTGTAAGTACCTCTCCGCGTGTACACTTAAAAGGGAACCTCTGTACCTTATGTGTCCCCCACCACAACCTACACAGCGTCCTTAGAGGTGAGGTGGGTATAGAATTTGACGCCTGTTGATTAGAATTCCTTTTTTCAGCCGATAGGCACGACCATCTGTCAACCCCCTTAGGCCTATGTGCACCCAATAATCTCTCCCACGTCCAGGCACCACTACTGACTATTCAAACACATACACCGTTTGTTGCTAATGTGAGCTGAGTCCAAGGTAGTGGTTGGCAGTAGGAGTAGTGTCCCCTCATCAGCTCCTCTCTTTGTCTTATAGGACTCGGGGGCGGGGGGGGGCCTTTTATGTGTTTGATAGATTCAAGCGCAGCAATCTTCTGTGTCGCACGGTGGTGCCGGCCTGGGTTCTGTGCGGTGACTGACCCCATCTGGCTCTTTGTATCCAGGCTGTTAAGTTTGTCACTTGTCATGTAGGGCTGCCACGTTCGACTCCATGTGTGGAACGTGTGTTCGCCTCTCCCAACGTCCTCCGCCTGAGTGTGGAGTGAGCGAAGATGAGATTCATCCTCTTTACAGGTGTCTGCTCACTCGCAGATAGTACGCCCCCATGAACGCTCATCAAGTCTACTGCACTGGCAGTGGACGCGCGTATAGCCTTGTGATGCGGACCACAGGTGGTGTAAGTTGAGCAAAGTAGATGTATACGTATCTTGTGTGGTTTACCACGTTCTGTAATCGACGCACACCCCACAGCGGCCCACATATACGGCTGTCTGACACAACCAACCCCTGATCAAATTGATACGTATAGATTCAAAACATCAATTGGGCCATGGCATTGGCCACATTGTATTCGTACTAAGGCGAGACCGCGATATGCAGCGACCAGCCACCAAGGAGTGATAAGGATTCTGCATGGCTCACGCGCCCCACCCTGGTGTATTTGTCAACCACCAACAAACCATGCCTTGGACTTCCGGTCAAGCACCTGAGTCATCTCGGTGCCGACACAGATCAGTCTTGCGCCGTCGTGATTGCCAGTGAATGTAATAGCATTGGGCGGGGGTGCCTTTGTAGGCTAGGCTAAGCAGTTGCGCACGCCTGGATGTTACGCTTAACGATGAGCACGGCTGCTGATTGCCTAGAAAAGTCTACCGGACTGATGAGGGCATGCCCACAGTGGGTAATTCGGAGGAGGAGGACGGTGTGTGGGGTGAGGAGGAGAGCGTGTTGCATAGAGGAGGATGATATGCGACCTAGTAAGGCCTTTGAGAAGCCTGGGATACTAAGAGGGGGTGGGGTACGCGGACGTAAGAAGATAGAGGGAGTCGTGATTTTGGGATTTGGAGAAATATGTGGGAAAGCCGCTAAACAGGTGGCAAGGAAGTGAGAGGTCCCAGTCCTCCCACCTAAGTATAGTTAACCCCAATTGTGCCGTCCAGCGATTTTATCTAGGGGCCCTGCCCCGGCATTGGTATTACACGAATATTTATTGTCCAGATCGTCGATGTAGTAGGCTGCACTGGTCCAGGTGGTCAAGGTTGGCCTTTGGACAGATAAAGGTCAGAGTGGGTGAGGTCTAGCGCCGGCACAATGGCGCGTTGTGTGGGATGATGTTCTGTGATCACGTGCGGTCTTTTATTGGTGTACACGCGGACTGGGGACGGCATCATCTGGCGAACACACAGCGAAGATTGGCGGCTACGGGATCATAAGGATAAATAACCGCAAGGGGGGTCGTAAGCAGCAAATGCATTTTAAACATGCCAGGAAAACCGACGGTGCCGACCATAGCCGCAGGAGGTTTGAAAAGGCCTCAGGGTCTCACCAGCTATAGGGCATAGCAGTGGTTTGATAGAGAAAACTACTGAGCATGGCAGGACGACAAAAACGGCCAGTAGTATGTGGACGTGGAGGGGTGACATCTAGGGTGAAGGCGCTGTGGGTGGCAACGAGATTGACTGCACGAATAAAGGCTCTGCTTGATACTCTAGGTATACTCCTTTTGAGCTTAATCCAGAAGTGTCATGGGGTATGGGAGAGGCCTGCAACGCTGGTGGATGGGATGGATGCCCGAGTGAGGGAGTCGTGGAGGCGAAAGCTTGGGTTGAAATGAAGAGGGGTTTCCATCGCACGCGAGAACGGGTTTGGGCTGGTGGTACTGTGGCAGTGGGGTCAATGATCCGGTCGGACGAGCAGTTTTGACAAGGGGAGAGCAGCGTGGTGTGCCCGCCGGCGGTGAACGGGCATTGGCGGTTGCCATTTGAGGGCGTTAGGGCGTTGATTGTTTAGAGTCTCATAAGCCTGAGCATACTGGTGGTAGTTAAACTATAGTGGGGAACCAGGCCTTGGCTGATCCTGGTCTTGGCACAAAGTGGTAGCCAATCAACAGTCCTCCGCGGTCATCCCGGTTGTCTTGTTGTAACAAGAAACTCAGAGTTCTGAAAATTCTTAGCCCACGGACACGGGCACGCTGTTGCGCTGGGGACTCTTGACGAGGAACAATGTTGGAACAGTGCATCCAAAGGGGTCGAGTGCCCCAGCGTCTGAGCCTCGCACATAGCCCTCTTACCGTTACTGGCGGGCCCACCAGGGCCTCCAGATCCTCTCTAGACTGTTACTGTGTTCTAGGCATAAGGACTCGACCTCCCGATCTCTGTGCAAAAGCAACGGTGTTCACTACCTGGTTCCTCTCAACCGCGCTTGCCGGCAGAGACCTCTGTCATCCTTATTATATCATCCTCCGATCCCTCAGTCCTTGTCTGACCATCGGACTTCCTGCCCTGACAACATACTATTACACCACGTTGTTCTGACAAACGTGTTCCTCCATCGTCCCGACACCGCTTTACCCACACTTCTTCGCACTAAGTACAATAATGATCATCATTCACCCACAGACTGCGACTGGTACCTGGGTTAGGGTAAAAGGTGGGAAGAAAACCTGGGGGAGATCGGGAAATTGTCAGAGGCAACCGGACAAGATGGGTTTGATGGACCTGGGGAAGGGTCCAGAAAATCAGATATCAGAGGAATGCGGTTGCCGGGGAAGGGAGCGAGGGGAGGGGGGATCGAGTCGGGGGGGCGAACGTGGGAAAGAGGGAAAAAGGGCGGGAAACTTAGATGGGATAACCCCCGATGGGGCATTCCAGGGGGACAGAAATGCAGGGGTGGTAGACGGGGGGGAAGTTGAGTCGAGGCAGGATGTTTACTGTAGATAGGGTGGAGGAGCAGAAGAGGTAAAAGGAGACCTGGGAGGAGATAGGTCTCTTGAACGGTTTGATCTGATTTCGGTAGTGACATGGGTGGGGGATCTGCGTGGAAGACTGACTGTGTGGACAAAAATGGCTAGAGATTGTCCGCAATCCCGACATAACCCTCTTTTGCACTGGTCTGGCCTCACAAAACAGTGCTCTACACGATACCAGGAAAAACTACTCAGATTCCCCGTAACTGAGGACAGATGACCGAGGATAGTGTGCTGCTTCGCGTTACCCTGCTCCCTACATCACAGGTGGGTTCACCCCGTTCTCACTCTCACTCCCAGGACCGCTTGTGCCCCGGACCTTCACTTTTCACGTAGTTTGGACGTCTATTCCCGGGCAGCCGTCCTCCTTCCTCTACCTCACTACCCCCTAGCACTCGGTTATAACTTTCCAAATTAGAAAGGTGTAAACTTAAATTTTTTTTGTTTTGTTTGTTTATTTGTATTTTTTTTTATTTTTTTTTTAACAAAATGATGCTATCCTATTGTCTATGGCAGTTTTATCTAACCTACACTGACAGCACACACTGGATTTTTGTGCTCTGTGCTCCTGTGAGTTGAGCTTTAGGGCTTATACATGCAATAAAGGTAAAAAAAAAAAACAAAAAAAAAATCAGCGACCTGCCTAATCTAATCAAACCCCTAATAAATTGGGTCCCACTGGTTTGGTGTGAGGGAGTGGCAGGGGGAATAGTGCGTGGGTCAAAGCATCTAAGACGACTTACGCGCCAACATTTACACGGGTCCTAAAGGTCTCTTGTCTCCCGCAGACACGATCCAAATTCTATCTTCAATTATGTGGGGAATAACTAGCTGCAGAACTAAATGGCGCAGGCCAATTCGCTCTTTCCGCGCCAGGCCCCACCAATAGGCACATACGAAAACCAAACCGACGGAGATATTATGATATGTCATTATTTGGTAAGGTCCCCATCTCACCGTTTTAAGATGTAAGAGTAAGCCGTTGTGGTGTTTGACCCATAGTCTGCGCACTCTTATTATTGTGCACACCACAGTTGTACCACAGCACATGCGCGGTGTTGCAATGTAGTGGAGATGGTTGGAAGTTATTAATTGAAGAATAAAGGATTATCAAATAAAGAAATAAAATTCACATAGACTACAGCAGGAACTCTGGCCCTTGAGTCAATACCACCAACGCGCACCACCACCCGACCCATGAGTGAAATTGGGTCCCACTTCCGGTTGTTACCTTTCTGATCATGGGGGGCTCAGCGATGTTCCTATCTTAGACTACTTTCTGGGCGCTTGCGATCACACAAAGAGGCTTCAACGAGAAACAGTCAGCCGGTTCTCCATCCAGGCAACATTCCTCCCAGTCACGCTTAACTGTGTAGAGGAGCTCAATTCATTGCGCTAGCTAGCGCCCCTGTACCGTTCACGTGGCACCGCAGATAAGAGATTTCCCTACGCATCGCCCTCCTGCCCAGCACACCAACCCGGCGGACACTCGACCTCACGTACCCAGTCCTTGTCAGGGTCCTTACGTACAGCACTGTGATGGGTGCTTTACGTCCCATAGGGGTTTCTCGATTGTAGACACCCACCCCTGGACGCCGGGCCCTGACAGCGCCACACCACACTGCTTTCGGCACATGACGTATTGAGAGCTCGTCAAAGCTGTGGCATGCAGTATAAAAAACAATTTTACCAAAAGAACAATGTAAAGGGTTTAAGAGAAAAATAATCGATATAAGATCGCAAGCACAGACTCTGCCTAATTCTAATCAAAACCCTAATAAATGGTCAAACTT
Source organism: Engystomops pustulosus (assembly GCA_019512145.1). Taxonomy (NCBI): domain Eukaryota; kingdom Metazoa; phylum Chordata; class Amphibia; order Anura; family Leptodactylidae; genus Engystomops; species Engystomops pustulosus. Next base: position 80,896,371 of record CM033642.1, on the reverse strand, counting down.
CGGCTGCGGCTTTTGAGGTGGATATGAGGGTCACTAAGAGCAAGGGGAACCACGAGTATCCCGTGCACATCGGATCGTCACTATCAGGTTCTTCACATGCGATATCATTTTGCGCTCATAGAGAGTGTCTGAGGTACTCTGTAATGCAGTGCACCCTTAATTGTAACAATGTTCATTCGGAGCATGCCGATTTTACGGCAACTTACCTGAGGTGCCACAGGCGCCACAACACCGCCCAGTAGCCCGAGCCCACAAGCATAAGTTGACAACCTAAGACAAAAGAAAAAATATATTGCATTTATTATACTGTGCTAAGAGTGTTGTCTGTTAGACTACTAAGCAGGGACCTGTGAGTTGCCTACTGGAGGGTCCTTTTGGAAGAAATCAATTTACTGCTGCTCTCTAACTTACGATATACTAGACTCCGTACCCTAACAGAACAGACCCATGTAGAGCGCTTTCCACTGGACCGGAGCAGGTACCACGCTCTGGGATCTTAGCGGGCATGTCTATCCAGACAATGATCGAGATGGTAATGTCTTGCACGAGCGACGCGAGCGGTGTAGGGGTGTATCTTCTTACTCTTATTCAGTATCTCAATTATACATGCCGGTCACGTTGTCCTGATGTTCTGGCCAGCCAAAACCACTGCTATCGACGTTGTAGTGTACCAAGTCATGCTTGTGGTTGGTGGAGTGCAGAGTCTCCGGCTTTGTGTGATTGGCTGTCTGTTTCTGGTCGCCTAAAGTGTGCGCAGAAATACTGAGCGAGGGCGATACGAACCAAGTACGCTTGCCACAATCATTTTTCTCGAGTGGGCGCGAAATAGTTGACTCCCAGTGACGGGTCCCCTCCCCTTGTAGGGGTATGAGCTATTAGACGCGTCCCTAGAAGTCAAAGTCGAGGCAGACAAGTTTAGGTCATTGCTTTTGCCGACAAGTCCATTTATGCAAAATCTGAGAGGAGAGCCGCATTGCAACAGGCCACTTGCGTAGAAGTTAGTTTCGAGTATGTAATGCGCGAACGAGCATCAAGCTCGGACGAGTATGTTCGCTCATCTCTAGTCATCAGTTTTTCTTTTGTAGACCCATAGACATCTATTGCCTTCCATGATTCGCATAAGTGAAAAACAAAAGACAGGTTTCAAAATTTTTCCCACGGACAAAAGATCCTTAAAAAAAAAGCCAGTGTGAAAACACCTATTGAAAACAATGGCTCAGTAAGGCATCTGTAAAAATCACTGAACCACGGATGTGAAAAATAACTGTAGTATGAAAGATTCCTTAGTCTAATATGTTTGTCCGGTGTGTTTTTTTGCACAAAAATTTGGTTGTCCTGTTTCTTTCAGCCAAGTTCACCAACCGAGATTGGGTGAGCTTCAGTGCATTTTTTTTGCAACTTTTGTAAAAGTCGCAAATGGTCAATACCATTAACCCCTAGGCGCACCACGACGTTATACTACATCCCCGGGGCTAGTGGTTTTTCATACATTATGGGGTGTAGTTTCCACAATGGGGTAATTTATGAGTCTCGCTATTATTTAGGCCTCTCAGTGTCAATTAGAAATTGAGCAGGTCCATCTAAATACAGGTTTTGGCGATTTTACAAAAAATATGAAAAACGGCACCCAAATTCTGAGCCTCATAACATTCTAGTAAAATATGTGGAAACTTAAAAAACCATGCCAACATAAAGCAGACATTTGGGAAATGTAAGTTATGAATTTATTTGGGTGCTTTGACTATCTGCATCAAAAGTAGAGAATTTAAAACGTTGAAAATAAAGAATTTTTCAACATTTTTGCCAAATTTTGTTTTTTTTCATAACTAAACGCAAAAGATTTCATCCAAATTTTTAAACTAATTTGAAGTACAATGTGTCACGAGAAAACAATCTCAAAATCCCCTAGATATATCATAGCGTTCCCACGCTATAACCACTTATAGTGACACAGGCCAGATTTGAAAAATGGGGCCGCGTCCTTTAGGCCAAAAGATGCTGAGTCCCGTAGGGGTTAAACACCTGGATTCACTGGATAAATAAAGCAAATCCATTCTGAACCTGTGCACTACAAGTTTCCTATATTTAAAAGAAATTCATGTGAGATCATGAACTGCTGATCCATTTTGTAAAAGATCTTTTGACAGGAAATGGTTTTGCAAGTTTTTGTTTGTTTTTCTATAAAATTGAAAAATCACATATAGTTTTTATTTTTTTTGAAAACCAATAAAGATTTACATACATTTACATACATATATTTTTATTTTTACAGCAAGGGATCCAAAATATCTGCGACAATGTACAGATTAGTGGAATAAGGTGACATAGTATTTCTGCTATTTCACTATATTGTTAGATCTTATTTCCATATTGGTAAATCCAGTAAATAAGTAGCTAAAATATGGCCTAAGGGTACCTCCCCAGGTGTGACAGTTAAGAGCAAAATCGAACAAAGAAACAAAGAAAAAGATTTAAAAAAAAGATAACCTCCAACATATTAATGGCTACAAAATGAGCAATCACAAGATTCTGGAAAGACACTAGAAGCCCCAGTCTTGGGAAAGTGATAGCACACATCAAGAGAACATATGCCCATAAAAAGCCAATTTCTATACAAAACAAAAGATGTAGCTCCTTCTGCTCAATCTGGGACAATGCACATACTTCTCCAAATAAATACCTAAAATCGCATACAAGAAAGAAATAAAAGCATATTCATAAAAAGTATCAGTGCAGGTGACCCCTGATAGCATAGCAGACTAATATCCTGAAGCCTTTAATTGTTATTCCCATCTGGGCATTCACATTTAATTCATTTGCTATATTTAAACATTTCTTCAATTGGATGTTATTTAAAAAAATGTTCCCATGTGAACATAATTTGTAATAAATGTAGCCATGTTGTCCCTTAGAAACAAGATGGCTTAGTCAGATATGACCACCTGGCAGTGGTGGCCAGATATGGACTATTGAGGCCTGCCTGACTACCTGGCTTCAGCGTTCATTACCATAGGATGGCTGGGGAACATAAAGGAACTCCCAGACATTTCATATACAAAAACTTTTTGTCTTTTTGTGCAATCATGTCAGCAGAGGGGGTCGTATCTAAGGACACAGTTTTGTTTCTAAGGGACCATATGACTACATTAATGAGAAATTATCTTCACATAGGTACATTTAATAACATCAAATTGAAGAAATATATAAATATATTTCAGACTAATGAAATTAAATTTGAATGTCTAGACGAGAATACCCCTTTAAGATCAGTTCTGTATAATGGCATCAAAAATAGTCACGATTTAAAGGGATGCATGTACATACAGTATGGGACAGTACCTATACCTGACACTATTCAGTGTGATTCAGTGGAATCCTAACAAACATTTACTATGGGGTTTCTGCTTTTCGGGCCAGAAATTTTTTTTTTATTTTCTGCCTCCTTTGACTCTGCTCCAAAAGGGGTGTGGTTTTCTTGGTGTGGAAGCTCCAACACAATTAATATGATGTGTCTTTCATCATATTTTTGGGGCTGGAAAGTGGCTAGGAGTCAGCAATGGTGAATCAAAATATGAACAGTTTGAGTGATGCCTGAGGCCCAATTGTCCCAAAGTGCCAATGATCAGCCAAACTGCCCACCATTAGAGTTTTGGTGCATCAGACATATGCACCATTTAGGACACAGGCAGCACAATTACCTCTCTCTCTCCAGGACACTGGGTAGATGAGTTGGGAAAAGAGGTAGTACAGTCACAGGATACCAGTCACATAAGTCTATTCATTACAACCATTAGCAGAATGGTTGGCGTTGCATATAATAAATGTACTTGGTTTAGGTACTGTATATTCTTTAAAGGAGTTGTCCACCAACAGCAAATGGTTAATATTTTTTGTGTGGTGAAAAGTTATTTAATTTTCCATTAGAAATTCTGTATCAATTTCTCAGTTTTTAAGATATCTCTATATATTTTTAAACAAAATTTTTAAAGTTATGCCTTTTGGAATGCAGGAAATAAAAAATGGAATTGTAAAAACCCAAAAGGCCTGCAGCATTAAGCAGTTACCAGTAGTGTGACGTAACAGTTCTGTTTTGTTTTGCCTTTCACTGCAACCAGCAGCCAACATAGATCTAGGCTCTTACAATTCCCATAGTTTCAGTTCTCAACTTATAAAAGATACAACTTTCTGGGTATGATATTAGCATGTAGGACAGTGGTGGCGAACCTATGGCACGGGTGCCAAAGGTGGCACTCGGAGCCCTTTCTGTGGGAACCCAGGCATTAACCCCAACATAGAGTTTGCCAGACAGGACTCAGGGCTTCCTCCTGCGGTCCAATACAGCCCAGGACGTGCCATGCTCAGCGCCATTTTAAAGCAACATCCTAGGCTGCCCGGGCTACAGGAGGGACAAGAAAGTGTGGACAGAGATTATTGTTGGAGCTCCTGCTCTAGGAACCGTGATTCAGGGGACCCTGAATCCAAGTTCTCCATCGTTTTTCTATTGTATTGGTGAACTCAGGACACCAATATGATTGGAACCTGTGATACAGCAGGGATTAATAAGTTACTGCTTAAATTGTCATGTTGGCACTTTGCAAAATATAAGTGGCTTTTGGTTGTACTTTGGGCATGTTATCTCCAAAAGGTTCGCCGTCACTGATGTAGGATGTAAATTCCTTATTCGTTAATTTAAATCCATTGCTTGATTACTTTACTTTTAGCTGAAACAACTGAATACAAATCATTTTAAGACAGTACATGTAGTAATATGAACGGTCAGGAAGCCAATTGAAATATATGAGATGGTAATCAGCCAGAATTGATACTGAAAATCATTCCTGTTACATATGTGGCCTAAAATAGTAGGTGAAGCAGTCTATAGTGTTTAGGGAAGAAATGTGATGCTGCAGCTTCCTAACTAGATATCCACCTGTATGTGAATTGTACTTGCTGATGTAACTTACCTCCTAGACTCTTCCAGTAAATGTTAACGTAACACGATTGTGATGCAGTTTTGTAGAAGACTTTCAACCACACATCTAAAGTCAAATTCTGGCAATAAAAATTTGATATACAGCATCCTACCACACTTCCACCTGATCAAGTGACATGGGTGTCACTGAGGTAATATAAACATAAATTGCATGTTTCCCAATGAACAAAAACCTTGATTTTAAGGAGAGCATATTACTTGTAGGTTTGTTCTCAGCTTCAAATGTCTATGTTAATAAGAATATTTACCTCATCAATACTTTCTGTTGAATTGCTCAAATCATGTTAATAATGGAAAATATATTGTTCAAATTGTTCTGTAAGTTTGTCATTGAATAGTTGCATTTTGATTGGGTTTCAATTCCTAGTTTGTAATGCTCACTTATGACAGCCATCATTTTTGTAGACAGGACATCCTGGCTATTTCTCGAAGGTAAGATTTATCAACAGAACACGTGTTCATTGGAAATGTGATTACAAAAGAATTAATCACTCTTCAAATGTGCATTGGAGAAGTGGACAAGTAAAACTGCTGATATTTTCAAACAATACCATGTAGTGAGGGAATAAAGTGTTTTCTGTGAGATATAAACAAAACATTTTCAGGGTACACCTTCTTCAAGTGGTGAATGCTCCATGGGGGCACATGTATCTTAAAGGGAACTTGTCAACAGAATGTGACCTGATAAACTATTACCAGTGTTTTGCTAAGCGATTGAACACCTTCCAGATGATGCTTCTTTCATGACCAACATTGAAGTGAAAATTGATCTTATAAAGTCAAGGAGGCGGACATGTTAACACTAAAGTCAAGCTATTTCTTTCTCAGAAAGCCCCTTCACTGTAATTGATGATCCTACATCCGAGACATCCCTGATCACAGAGGAAGGAGCATTCAGAGCTCTCACCTTTACTTCAATGTTATACAGCTGCCTTTATACAGCCGTTACTCTCACTTCAAAGTTGATTTTGTGATGATGCCGCCATACTGGAACCAGAAGAAACAAAAACTAGAAGGTGTTACCTGTTTGACAATATACTGGTAGTGGTTTATTGGCCATTGCTGATGAACAGTCCTGGTTTTGTGACTTTTTTCTGCTGGTCAGTAGTATCTATGTGTTTTTTTCCTTTTAACACAACCGGCATTGAGGGAGTTGAGTCTTTAGTGAATTGAACTTTTTTTAACAAAACAGCCTGAATTTATTCCTATAGCTGCAGTAAAGGTATGGGATTTGTGCCATAGACATTCGGCGACTTTAAATAAACATGTAATCAGTTATAACTCAGGTTGCCCTACAGAAAACTCTTCGACCATGGCAGATTTTGAAGATAGGTTATATTAGCAAAATTCAATACTGTGGCCAAGGGGTAAAAAAGTAATAAATGAAAATAATCTACATGTGCCTCCATGTGTTAATATGCATATACCTTTTTTGCTTACAAATGTAAGCTACTTGCTTGATCATTGCAGCTGCCAGTCATTTAGCATGACTTCTTTTTTTACCATTCAGATTGCCAGCGTGTAAGCTTAAAAATTTAAAAAGATTTCTGAAAATTTGATCAAAGATACATTTTTGAAGTTTTACACACCCAGGTGTGTTGATGTTTAGCAAATCTGAGTGTACCAATGACCCCCCCCCCCCCCAAAAAAAAAAAAAAAAAATATATATATATATATATATATATCTAAGCAACTGCAAAATAAAATAAATTAGAAGTAGTAAAATACTGACATATACTGTAAATGAAGCACAATCTTTAAAAAACTGGGAGCAGATAACACAAACTGAGTCACTCTACCTATTGCTAATTGTATGGTCTGGAAACATTTAAAAAGAGGAAATGTACCTAATGAGGTCAGCTACAGATCAAAAACATAATGCAATGATGTTTCATTTACTGTATTGTTGGTTGCTATTCTAAAGAACCACTTAGTTCTTTCAAGGCCAAGCTCTATAGGACTGAAAGAAATATGGTGGACGTATTGAAGATATATAGAACCTTTGATGTGAATTTCTTTGCATTTTTCTCTGTTTCAATTTGATATTAAAGAGCATATACTACCACAGAAATAGATGAGCGGTTTAGCAATGAGTTGAGTCCAGAAAGTTTCCTGATCTTCACCACTGAATAACTAAGAAGTATAACAATCTGCTTATTTTAACTTAAAATAATGGGGCTCATTTACTTACCCGGTCCATTCGCGATCCCACGGCGTGTTGTCCGACGCTGATTCGGGTCTGTCGGGATTCACTAAGGTCGTGCGCCCGATTTCCACTAGGTGTCGCTGCTGCGCTGAGGTACGCCAGAGTTCACCTTCTTTGTCCCGGTGTATGTGAGTGCTGATCTTGTTACACAATTTTTTTTTAAACTCCCCGGTTTTTCCGAATCCGTCGGGCTGTCCGACAGCCAAGCCCCCCAATTTCTGTCGCGGGAAAGCTGACACCGATGCCACAATCCGATCGCAAGCGCTTAAATTCCGGGGCAATTCGAGCCAATAGGAAATATTCAGGAATCCTGGCGAAAGTCCGCGATTCGGACCCTTAGTAAATGAGCCCCATTATCTTCTACTTTGCAATACATAATGAGCAATACGTAAATCTAGCTTTACAGAAGTAAAAAACATACATCATGTTCTCTTTAGGACTATTACAGCTATATTTATTTTTCAAAACAAGTCCCAAAAAGTCCAACTAAGTAATGAACAGCTATGTTTCATGTCCAGTAACTATATTATTGAATATATGAACATATTTGATATATGTTTTGGCAGGCAAATGCTTAAAATAGTAACATAGTTTCATAGTTTATACAATTGAAAAAAGACACATGTCCATCAAGTTCAACCAAGGAAGGGATTGGGCGAGGAAGGGATTTGGGGGAAACAATTCTATATAACATTGTCAATGTTAGTTCATCAGGTGAATAGCAAGGACATGATTTTTCATCTATAAAATCCATATCCCACAATAGGGTTAAGGAAATAGGTATATTATGATCCCTTCAAACTAGTTATGTTTGCTAAATGTCAACACTAAAGCTGGAACTGGGTCTGTTTTATACACAACTACAACTAACCCCACTAAAAACAAGCCCCCACAAAGCTAAATAAATTGAAGAGTCAAAATGTTAAAGGTATCAAATCTTTATAATTTTCAAACTTTGTGATGTGTTATTATATGTCTCTATCAATTTGTGATCATCGTGATCATAGTGAGTATTATTTCACAATTCTTTATTTAACTGCAAACATCTCACTATCATGACCTTTTTACTAAACTTCAACACAGTACATCATGGATTTATTGACCGCCTCCCCCTGTACAACCCTTCCGTTTCTTGCCCTTCCCTACCAATTATTTTGTCTCTTAAAGTTTAAAAATGGTACTGAAAAGGAAAGCAGGTCTAGTATCACAATAAAAACTTCAATGATAAGTTAGACAGGTTGGTGATGTCTAGCACTTGCAACTTTTTAAAAAGTCCCAGTTGGCAAATATACCATATAAACCTATAGACCTTCAGTCTAAGCAGTTGGATTTGATAGATAAATACAACAAATCCATTGAAAAACAGTGCACCTCAAGTTGTGGTGCAAATGTGGAAAAGTCGCAAAAAAGTGTGCAAATAAGGCATTGCACAAAATTCTGTAACTTTTTTATTCTAAACTTTTGAAAAAAGGTAAAAATAAATCTCCCCTTTTGTCTCAGTTGAGACATGTAAGCCTCAACTAAGTCCCAAAAGTCTCAAATAGTAGTACAGGAAACCATACAATGGGGTACATTTATCAAGGCTTGTGCGACAGTTTTCTGGCAAACAAGCCCTTAAATATGCACAATTGCCGATATATGTCCAGGAATTGCTCCCTTACATCAGCTTCACACCAAATGTGTCTATAGCCTGTGCCCATTCAGCCGCAGGCTATGGGGAATTTCTACACCAGGTTGTTCCTGATATAGAACTGCCCGCTGGTGCAACTAACCTGCCACCAGAATTTATCAAGACGCCAAAGACTCCTAATAGATCTGATGGGTGCCAGGGCGTATGATAAACATGCCCCAATGAGATGATAAATCTCCCCCATTGCGTTGAACCTTAGATACTCCAATGCTTTATGGTTTGTATATTCAAGATGTATTCCGGGATCCTATGCCCTATTTTTACCCTATTATACCCTGTATAGTCTGTTTTTGCATGTGTGTAGCCCTTTACAGGGCTTAAACATTGTGTTCAGATCCCAAATCTGCTTACATACTATTTTTACCCTATTGTCTCATTCAGATTTTTTTTTAAGGGTTCTTTTTTTAAGCCTACATTGGACAGATTACTAAATTGTACCATCAGAAAGTACTAATATAATGTATAATACAGCTGTGTGGCTTGAAAAATCAAAAAGTTATGGTTTTTGGAGTGAAATAAGTAGAACAATTTAAAAATGCAAAATCAGAAAAGGGAAGACATTAACAAACATCTTTTTTTACCTTTTAGTCACAGCAACTTTGTATTATATACTCGAGTATAAGCCAAGTTTTTCATCACAATTTTTGTGCTGAAAATTCCCCACTCGGCTTATACTCGGGTATATAAAAAAAATAAACTGACTACTCACCATTCTGACGGTCCGGGCAGCTTTTTCTTCTATCTCCATGTTCGTGGTGAGTCCACGACAGCGCCTATTATTTCTTCAGGCTGGCGTCAGGTACGCGATAGCCATTGGAATGGTGAGTAAGGAGGTTTTTTTTATGGGCCTGCTATACACTAGAGGGAGCTGGTGACTATATACTACAGGGGTCTGGCTAGCTATATAGTACAGGGGCTGGCTGGCTATATACTACAGGGGCTGGCAAGCTATATACTACAGGGGGCTAGCAGGCTATACACTACAGGGGGCAGGCAGGCTATATACTACAGGGGGCTGGCAGGCTATATACTACTTGGGGCTGGCAGTTTATATACTACAGGGGGCTGGCAGGCTATATACTACAGGGGGTGCCATGCTATATGCTATATACTACATGGGGTGGCAGGCTGTATACCACAGGGGTCTGGCAGGCTATATACTACAGGGGCTGGCAGGCTATATACTACAGGGGCTGGCTGGCTCTATACTGGACCTGTGACCAATGCATTTCCCACCCTCCCCTTATACTCAAGTCAAAAGGTTTTTCAAGTTTTTTATGTGAAAATTAGAGGTCTTGGCTTATACCCAGGTTGGATTATACTTGAGTATATACAGTATATAATTTAATGTAAGGGTTATCTGTTCAATTAAAGCACGATTGCTGTCTACCTTCTGGACACTAAAATATTCAGCTTAACTTAAGAATGCGGATTTTAGACGTACTAATTCTGTTGAGATACTTCATAGCAACTCACCAGGAATCCCACGTGTATGCAGAAATGTAAGAGAGTTATCTAGACCTTTTCATTGGTATTTTTTTGTCCTATTCTGTAGCTTGTATCTCTGTGTTGTCACAGAAACAAGTTCATGCAATCACTTTGTGGTGGAGGGCTTGTGTTTATACACAGCCAATCTGATGATACTGAGCTTCAGCATGGAGGAAAATGCTGATTTATGTATAATATCAAAAAACAACTGGCACTCCTGGTATTTACACAAGAAATAGATCTGGTACAAATTACAACAACCTCATGACTGGACACTCACAATGCTTTGGGGGCTTCTGGTACAGATTTTGCACTAGGGAGTAGGATCTTAGATTTCCCCCATCTGTTTGCTGAAGCTTATATACACCAGTGATTTTAACAGACACATGGTGCATGTCTCATTAAATTGATACATTTTTTCTGAGGTTGGCAGCACATTTTCCCTCAATAAAGCAAAAAGAGCTCTAAGCCACTCCAACTCCGAGTGCCACCACCACTTTACACATGTATTGTATTCTATGGTACATTGTATATGAATTTTATATATTATGTAAACTTATATTGCATTATCTGGCTATGTCATTTGATCATGTGATATGCTCGCTTGTAAATATATGCTAGCTATGCTATACTCTTTGCTCGAGAAAGGTGGAAACACTGAAACTTTGTGCATAAAATACACACCCTTGATTTTTTACTGGACTGGAATTGGATGTGCTGCCCTTTTTTCTTTAAAATATTGAACAAGAGTTGAACTGGACTGTGGGGCATTAAACATTGTGCTGCTGTGGAGTTTTCATTTACTATACAAGGATAACACTATATAGTACATAAATAAATTCATACCTATACATAGTGCATATACAATCATGGTATATTACCCTTGTGGTGGATTGTGCATGGAGGTGAGAGGGGTAAAACCAAGCAAGTATCACCAACAAGTGTCTTCCTCAGGGGTGTATTGGTGTTTAACAATGTGAACACCTTTAGATCTGTAGCTAAGGAATTGCTGTCCTTCACCTGGTCTCCATCCCTGCGCCAAAATGTACCACACATTCCCGCCCATAAGTATTGCCGGTATCATTAATTGCACAACACCTGTGCAACTGCGGTCAGATCTTTATCCACTGGAAGTAAACACAGAAGCTTTCTACAGAATGACAGCAAGCAGAGATTTAGAAAACCAGCAAGAATTCATACAAATGTATAGTATTGCAAACTTGCATAACTTTTCATCATGCAAATAACACCATTAACCCTTTACCGTCACGCGCCATAATAGTACAGCATGCATTGGGTGCGGGTACATGGAGAGAGCGCACGGGCTGAGCCCTCTCCATTGCAAGCACCAATTGCGGGTATTATCCCCGCGATCCGGCTTCAAAAAGATGGTGGCACGTGTACGCCCCCATCTTGGATGACGATCACCGCTCCCTGTGACGTTATCAGAGAGCGGCAATCGGTCATAATGACAGCCTTGGGTCCTTCGAAGACCCGAAGCTCTTTCGTTTTAACCCATTAATTACAATGTGCGGTTTGCACATTTTAATGAATGAGGTGGTAGTATGGTCGTATATGGTAGGATCGATCAGACAACCTAAGGTTAAAGTACCCTAGTCTAAAAAATAGTAAAAATAAAAAAAATTATAATAAAAAAGCATAAAAATTCAAATCCCCCTTGCCCTAGAACTGGTATAAATATAAATAAACAGTAAAATTCATAAATACATTAGGTATCGCCACATCCGAAAATGCCCGATCTATCAAAATATAATAACTTTTTTTTTACTGCGTTTAACCCCGTAACGGTAGATTGCACCCAGAGTCGAAAAAGGCACTTTTTTCCCCATTTTGAAAAATATAAAAAAAATCAATAAAAAGTGATCAGTCCTAAAAATGGTAGGATTGAAAACGTCATTAAAAGTCGTACAAAATGAAATCCCACACAGTTCCATACACCGAAGTATGAAAAAATTATTAGTGCCTGAAGATGGCAAAATCAAAAACATTTTTTTGTACAGGAGGTTTTAATTTTTGCAAATGTATGAAAACAAAAAACCTATACAAGTTTGGTATCCCTATGATTGTACTGACCCAAAGAATAAAGTGGACACGTCATTTTGGGTGCACAGTGAAATCCGTAAAATCCAAGCTCACAAGAAAACGACGCAAATGCATTTTGTCACCATTTTCACTGCATTTGGATTTTTTTTCCCACTTCCCAGTACACTGCATGGAATATTCAATACCATAACTATGAAGTGTAATTTGTTATGCAGAAATCAAGCCATTACAGAGCTCTTTACGTATAAAAATAAAAAAAAATATACATGTTTGAAGGTGGGGAGTGAAAAATGGAAATGAAAATACAAAAAAAAGGGCCAGGTCGTTAATGGGTTAATTTGCCAAAATGGGAGTACCCCTTTAAGGTCTGTCATTATATATATGAAATTGATTATATTATAGTGGTGAAAAAAAATTCTAGTTATGATCACCACACTCTTTTACATTTCATAATTTGTGTGATGTTGGGTTCTTTTGGCTCATTGTGGTATGATTTTTACATTGCAGGCCCATGGTACCTTCAATGCAGGGTTATGAGTATTTAATCCACTCAAAAAATGGCATCTGCGAATCATGTGCAATGAGGCAGCCACCATCTTTTTGTAGTCAGTTTGTTCAGAGATGTTTACACTGGGCCAACATGTGTAGTACTATATATTTCATGCACACGCCAGAGACCAAATGGATAGTAGCATCTCCCTAGCTGCAGGTCTAAAGGTATTCACAATGTTATACATCAAAACAACCCTCACGGAAGCCACTTGTTGGCCATAGGCATGGTGTTTTATTGCTCTCCCCTCCATACAAAATTGTAAACGCACTGTTTATACTGTTTATAGCTATGTATGTATTTATAAACATTGTACATATGAAGCTTTCCCATTTGTTTTCATTCTCTTTTTTCTATTGTGTTTTAATTGCATTATTAAATTGTGCCACATTTGTCCGTTGGTATGCTTAGTGCATCACTGGAGTGTTCTTCTTTACCTTATGTACCAAAAATTCTTGCTCCATTCTCACTTATTGAATGCAACTTATCATTTAGGTATTCTCCTTAATGCAGTATTTTATTTTTAGTTACTGCAGTGAGAATATATTCAGTAAATTGTTCCTGTGATTTTCCAAACAATTTATCCCAGCATCTGACTGATGTTATCCTCTGTAGACATCTTATTTTATTTGAATCATTGTGACTAAAGTGCAGTCAAAAAGGGAATAAATTGTTTAAGAGAATTCCTCAGAGTGTAAATTAAAGGACATGTTCACATATATCCCACACATTGTTGTTAAAATTTATAATTTCCATAACATTATTTAAGACATGTATATATAATTTAAAACTACAATATTCTGCAAAGAGGCAAAAACGAAAATTAGATTTTACCTTTCTCTAAACCTCATTCTGTAATTTCCTAAAACTCAGTACTCTTATTTAACTTCCAACTATTTAACTATTTTGTTATAGACATTAATTGTAGCCATTATGGTATCCCATGACAGAATACACTCTTTCTGGAGAGCCGTGGTCAGAAAGCAGTCAATGGAACTCATCAACTATGGCTAAATTACATAGTGGCACTAAAGTATCCAAAAAATAGAAGGCGTGGCAGCACTCCAGTAGATTAAACGGTGTTTTTTATTCACCCAGAGTGAACGGTGCGACATTTCAGCCCCTCAATGGAGCTATTTTCAAGCTCCATTAAGGGGCTGAAACTTTACACCTTTCACTCTGGGTGAATAAAAAACACGTTTATTCTATTGGAGTGCTGCCTCGCCTTCTATTTTGTGGATTATTCACCCACACCTGGATCTATCATCCACTACACCACAGTGCTGCTCCACCTTTTATTTTTCTAATCAAGTGGCACTAAAGTAAATACTGGAGGGCATCAAACTGTCCTGCACACCAGCAGAACAGCAAAGCAGCAGCAAAGGACCTGCGGTGTTGAATTATTAAGTATTTTGCATCTTGAGCCAGCCAGTCTTTGCCTTTGAGGTTATGGATAAATGTTGGTTAACCACTTTAATCCTTTTCAATGTACCGTATATACTCGAGTATAAGCCGACCCGAGTATAAGACGAGACCCCTAATTTTACCACCTAAAACTGGGAAAAACTATTGACTCGA
>CM033642.1:80827153-80881665 GCA_019512145.1 Engystomops pustulosus | reverse complement strand
AGGTTATGGATAAATGTTGGTTAACCACTTTAATCCTTTTCAATGTAATTCTATCCCATTTAATTGCTTATTTAAATTCTTAAATTATATTTTGTGACCTTATTTGAATGCATAAATCTATTTATGTGACTGTGATCTACAAAGCATAGTGTCAGCATAAATAGGTCTCCTTAAAGAATTGTCGTCTTTTTTGTCATTAAAATGTTAATAAGCTATTGAAATACCTATAACAAAACTACTGTGGAGTTGTTTTCTCTGAACTCCAGGCTCCAGTTTCTCTGGCTACCACAACATTGTAATTCTGCCACAGTAAAAGGGAAGCGCAAAAGGAGCATGGAGGAAGGTGACAAGTGCCTTAGGGGCCATGTACTAGCAAGAGGACCTGGAACGGCTTTAGTAATGCCCCAAAGCACTTGTGCTTCATTTACATAAAAATAAAATGTTATTTTATGACTAAAGGAGTGAAGCAATACTAGTAATAAACATATAGCTGTAATCATGCTACTGTAATCATGCAGCATTAAGGGTTAATAAAGATGTAATCTGATGGTGAATTCCATTAAAATATTGGGGGGCTTGGAAAATGTAAAAAGCGGGCTCAGTGGGGTGACAAGGTCGGGGCACCCTGGTAAGCAAAATGCAACTGCCTTATTATGTGCAAAAGTAGTAACACATATAAAAAACATTGCCCTCTGCCCACAAATTACTAAGGATTTTATAACTACTTTTAGAAAAATACAACTGATTCCACACAAAAAAATAAGCCCAAGAAAGCAAAGATGAAAAAAATGTTAAGTCCTTAACCCCTTCCAACTATAACCCTGAGTTCTGGAGTTAGGAGCTGCAGTTATCTCACTTTGGAGGCAGGGAAGGACCATGCTGCTCTGTGTGGCTAGCAGTAGAACCTTGTGCTCGGGCAGCTCTGTGGATGCAGCAGTCTCCTGCAAATAATATTGATAGAAGAAGGTTTCCCTTGTTTCCTATCACCCCCTCAATCCCTGACTATGATTCTGCATAACTTCCTTTCACTCTCTGCCTCTAAGCTTCAGTCCTCTGCAGCCCCATATCCCCAGCTACTGCTCTCCAACCGCTATCACCAAAGCAGAAAAGCTGTTAACTTTTAGTCCTATACACTTCATGCAACCATTTCATTGCTGGTATACAATATAAAGAAATGTGTCAAGCTAGTTACTATATAGAGACTGTATGTAGAAACTTTGTGGAGCTCAGTTGATTTACTTGTTGGAATCTCAATGAACTTGCCGCTAAGTTTCTTCATGAAATACACAATTTTAGGATAAGACAGGAAGACATTAGACACCGCCCACCTGATTGCTGAGGAAGTTTTCTGACAAGTAGCTTCAGAACAGAAAAGGGTAAGCAATAAAATTAGGCATCTATTTGTTTTGAAAGGGGAAATTAGATATGACAATTTGGTAAAAATGATTATGAACCCCAATGTACATTTTTATTTTTATTGTTTAATACCTTAAAAAATGTTGTGCTTTTGATTAACAATTGTCTTCATATCTTACCCAATCCCATAAGTCCATAAGTTTTTGTTATATTTTCATAAGTTATTTTTTTGGAGGGCAACATTTTGTGTAATATATTACACTTTGTTAAAGTTGTATAACATTTTTGAGGGAGATAATGCAACAACAATAAAAGATAATTGGGCATTTTTTCTTTTTTTTTCTACCTATGCCATTAACTGCAAATTATATACTGGTGAATTTCTGAATGTGAGAATAACCATTTTATTTTAGGTTTATTTTTTATATTTGTTTAGGTAACAGATGATCATTTGAACTATTGTATATATTTTTTTGCTTTTTATCTTTAGAAAGTGCATATTTTCTTCATTAGGTCTCTTCGTGTTTGAATTCTAGGGGGTCTGATCACTCATATGTGATAATACAATAATTCTGTATTGAAGTGTTATATATACTGCACATCTATTAAGAGAGGCAAGGTATAAAATGATTAAAATGGTTATGAAATGACAGACCAAGTAACCTGTTCTTGCAACCGTTGGCATGAGTTGCTAATTTGGAAGTGCCAATCAACCCTAGTCACAATTTGGGCAACAAAGCTGCATTTATCATATTGGCATTCAATGTTGATATTTATTATTTATTGTTTTGCATGCAAAAATACTACATAAAGTTCTTTGACCTTATTTTTTTATTTGTTTAATGTATAAAAAAGTTATTAGGCTTTTTTTTACCATAGTTTCCAAAATTACCATAAATTGCTTTTTTTTGTGTGTGTTTAAAATTATTCTTTTTAACCCCTTTGTGAACCAGTCCTTAAGAGGCTACAATGAACATAGCATTTTTAACAAACTTTTATACTTATGGGTTTAAGGGCCATAACTTTCTGTGTTGTGGTGAGATCCATCTTAGATGGCAAAGTGCAGTATTGGCAGTTACACACATCATTACTATGGTAACAGCATAACTGGGAGGAGTGGTTACTGAGAACTGATGTATCATGGCAACTGAAGTTGTACATTACTCCAACTTCTTCAGAAAGCCCCCAAAATTTTGTGAATCATAAAACAAACAAATTAAACTTTGATTAATGACAATTACTTATAGCATTATGAGCTTTTGTATCAGAAATTTATATATTCTAGAATACCCCATTATGCCAAAGGAATTAAAACCAAAGGAACCACATAATTATTTCAATTGCAAGAAAAAGGAATGGCAAACCTCGTGATTTGTTGCAAAAAACTATGTCGCTAGTTTAGATAATGTTAATTAATGTATCATAGGCTTTCTATTGTGTTGTGCATCATGCTGATACCTAAAAGCCAAAATCATAAAAATTTTAAAATGTATATGCAATGCCTTGCAAAAGTATTCAGCCCCCCTTGAACTTTTCTACCTTTTGCCACATTTCAGGCTTCAAACATAAAGATATAAAATTGTAATATTTTTGGTGAAGAATCAAAAAGTGTAACACAGTTGTGAAGTGAAAGAAAATGTATTGGATATTTTAAACTTTTGTAAAAGATAATGAACTGAAAAGTGGAGCATGCAATATTATTCCGCCCCTTTGCTTTTAGGGCAGAAAACTGCAGTCCGAAGACTGATAAGAGATTCAGCCAAGAGGCCCATGATCACTCGGGGTGAACTGCAGAGATCTGCAGCTGAGGTGGGAGAGTCTGTCCATAGGACAACAATCAGTCGTGCACTACACAAATCTGCCCTTTATGAAAAAATCGCAAGACGAAAGCCATTTCTAAAAGATATGGCACAAACTTTTTGGCCACAATACCAAACAATATATCTGGCATAAAAAGCAACACAGCTGCTCACCCTGAACACAACATCCCCACTGTCAAACATGGTGGTGGTAGCATTATCGTTTGGGCTTGCTTTTCTTCAGAAGGGACAGGGAAGATAGTTAAATTTGACGGGAAGATGGATGGTGCCAAATGCAGGACCATTCTGGAAGAAAACCTGTTGGAGTTTGCAAAAGATCTGAGACTGGAACAGAGATTTATCTTTGACAATGATTCCAAACATAAAGCAAAATCTACAATTAAATGGTTCACAAATAAACGTATCCAGGTGCTAGAATGGCCAAAGACCAGACCTGAATCCAATTGAGAATCTGTGGAAAAAGCTGAAAACTACTGTTCACAAACGCTCTCCATCCAAACTGATAGATACATTCCCCAGCTTGCAGCTGTAAATACAACAAAGTATTACCGTATATACTTGTGTATAAGCTGAGTTTTTCAGCACAAAAAATGTGCTGAAAAACGTCCCATTGGCTTATACACGAGTCACAACGAGTTAAAAAATACTTTAAAATAATAAACTTATATACTCACCCTCCGGTGGCCCCAATCTGCAGCGCAGCTCCCCCGATGTCCTCTTCTGGCTCCCCCGATGTCCTCTTCTGCAGCGCTGCTCCCCCAATGTCCTCTTCTGCAGCGCTGCTCCCCCGATGTCCTCTTCTGCAGCGCTGCTCCCCCGATGTCCTCTTCTGGCTTCCCGGCGCCGCTGATGACATCATACTAGGCGCGGCCCGGGAGACAGCAATGGCGGCGCCCAGGAGACTGGCACGGAAGCCAGAATGGACATCGGGGGAGCAGCGCTGCAGATCGGGGACACCGGAGGGTGAGTATATAAGTTTTTTTTTTTTTTTAATGCTGGGCTGGGCTGTATACTACTGGGGGCAAGCTGGGCTGTGCCCCCTGTATACAATGGGGGCAAAGCTGGGCAGTGCTGTATACACTGGGAAAGCTGGGCAGTGCTTGATATACTGGGGGCAATCTGGGCAGTGTGATACTACTGGGGGCAAGCTCGGGCGTGATTGTATAATACTGGGGGCAAGCTAGGCAGTGCTGTATACTACTGGGGGCAAGCTGGGCAGTGCTGTATACTACTGGGGGCAAGCTGGGCAGTGCTGTATACTACTGGAGGCAGGCTGGGGTGGCTGTATACTACTGGGGGCAGGCTGGGATGGCTGTAAACTACTGGGGGCAGGCTGTATACTATAGGGGGCTGGCTGGCTATATACTGGGGGGGTCTGTGACCAATCCATTTCCCATCCTCGGCTTATACTCAAGTCAATAGGTTTTCCCAGTTTTTGGTGGTAAAATTAGGGGTCTTGGCTTATACTCGAGTATATACGGTAACTTAAGGGGGACGAATAATATTGCACATCCAACTTTTCAGTTTATTTTTTACAAAAGTTTAAAATACCCAATACATTTCTTTGGACTTCAAAACTGTGTCCCACTTGATTCTTCACCAAAAAAAATACAATTTTAAATCTTTATGTTTGAAGTCTGAAATGTGGCAAAAGGTAGAAAAGTACAGGGGGGTTGAATACTTTCACAAGACACTGTATATTGAGCCGACAATAGCAGAAAATATCTGTGTCCAATACCATATAATCTGTGTCCAATACAATTTAATAAATTTAAAAATAATATCACATCATTAAAATAGAAATAGAACAATAAAATAGTATGTGCAATTGATGTTACATCTATATTACTAATGAGATAAAAATAAATTCATGCAGGAAAAGTTTTTGTTGAATTCTATATATATATATATAAATATTTCTTCGGTACACATATTGACATATGGACAGTGTAGTATATTACACAAATATAGATCTCTAATACATTAGTAGAAAGAAATAAAAGTAAATATAATAATGAGATAAAAATAAATATAACTCATTTATATTCATTTTTATCTCATTATTTTAAATACATATACAGTTTTATATATAATGATAACAATCGCTATACCACATCTCAATATACATCTAGAGGATGTATATAATCCACAAATTCCAGAAAATGGTAGTCACTTGGGTTTTTTTCTACTGATGAAGAAGTAAGATTACTTTGAAACATGTCTAGAACACAATCTATAAATTTGATTGGGAAATCATCATGATATAATATGGATTGGCTGGTCCACTGTTGAAGACCGAAAATTACCTTTGGAACCTGTTACGGGGAGTACATATAGTCACCAACCCCTCAGCAGGAACCAGGTCTTCTTAGTACTTGCAGTACGCCAAATATGTCTGCCATGTATGCGCAAAATCGTGTTATTAAGCAGGACCAAGGACTCGATATTATCTAGACCTTGGGGAAAATCTCTGGGACACCAGAGCAACAAGTGTCAGGGCCTATAGACATGGACTAAAGTTAACACTGAAAGTACAAGCTTATAAGTTTACAAGTTATCCAAGTCCCCAGCCTCTGTGTAGATTGAGAGGAACATTTGTGAGTTAAATGTTTTTCGTATTAATATAAGACTGACAATCTTCAGTATCTAAATTTACATTTAAAAACACTATACTGTGCATGATTTCAAACAATGAAGTATAACATTCACGCTGGAGAGGTCTGAAATAGAGATGAAACATCAATTGCACATACTATTTTATTGTTTTATTTTCTGTGACGAGATACTGTTATTAAATATATTAAATGGTGTTGGACACAGATTAAATGGTATTGAATTATAGCAAATGTTTGTTACAATAGATATGCCAGGCTTATCTTGTATTAATGTTTCAGGGTCTCGTTAAGAGTCAGGCATTGAATTGTAGGTTTCCCAGTCATCAGTAGTAATAAGCAGACCAGAGCCACAACGTTAGGGTCCATGGCAAGGACCCAATCCCACCTGGCGCGAATCACAATTTTTAAGCCACTTGGCACCTATCATGGGTGTGAACTCTTTAAATGCTGTTGGCAAAACCACAATGAGACACCCTCCTTGGGAAAATGATGATGTGGTGTTGGCAGTGAGGGTGAGCATTTGTGTTTTGGTACCCGCACCCAAACAGAGCTTTCAGGTTTGGTTTCGGCCAAGTGTGGCTTGAAAATGTCCACTCATCACTAATAATCAGTTAGTGATCGCTGAAAAGGATTGATCACTTGCACCTCATCCTGCAGGGAACCTCTAACAAAAACACTCCTTCCATTCTTGGAGCTACCTACTGCATGTCCTCCTACTAGTGTTTTTTGTTCCCCTTGGATAGATTGTTACTGCTTATGTTTGATTGGATCATCAATACACACTAATATAGGTCAAACCTCATACTGGATTATTAAAAGCCAGCTTTTAAATATTGTATATCTTTTCCCATATAAAATGTTGAAAAACTTTTTAGTCCGTAATTTCAATTATATATTAGAGCTGTCTTCAAAACCTTAATCTTCTGGCATTTCTCTGTAATGTCGGGACTGTGGGGATTTTTTATTGATTTACTTCTTGGTACTATATGTATATGCCACCTTTGCAACAGTCACTGTGCAAAAATCAGCTGTAGGAACATACATTTATCACAATGCATTATAAGATCTCAGCTAAGATATACTAAAGATGTTGACAAGCATATTCACCATCAAGCAGAGTTCTAAAAATGTAGATTATAGATCAGAAACAATAAAATAAAGGCAATGTACTATAAAGTTATTCACAGTTTAATACACATTTAATCTAAAATGCTCAAAGAAGAAATACATGTATAGTACATTATTTTTCTGCCAGTTTTATGGTATGAAAATAAATGCTTTTCATTTCAGTATTTTGGTCACAAATTGAAAAGACCATTGTGCTCAAACAGAAAACTTTTAGCGTTGACCTTCCATTTTGTTTCCTGGGTTTACATGTTCTGAAATTAAATTAAAAAAAGCATTTCTGCTTAAAATTCTATTAGTAAATTTTATGTAAAAACCCCAAATACACTCTCAAGCAAATTAGCATAATTCTACAGCTATAAATTCATGCCACCACAGAAAAGGCACTGATTATTTGCCTATAAATAACCATCAATGTTATTTATTATATGTTGCAGTGAAGTAATGAGCATTTAATGTGACTGAATAAAGTGTATGTTTCCTTGATATAACATATTTACAGATGATCACAAAAAATAATGATTTTTCCATTTTCTGAGCAGTACATATAAATTTAATTTTGTGACACTGGTGATTCTCCTTAGTTTGGCATTTTGCATGTCCCTTACAAAGCCTGTAAAGAGCTGAGAGAATTTTTGTCTAGCCTTTCTTCCATTCATGCCTGATGTTTTTTAAAGACCAATTTGTCCCTGCATGCACTTTGTTACAATGTTATTGTGCAACGTCCTAATCAGTTTTTTTGGAATGAAAAGTGTCACAAAGTGAGATTCAAGGAACAAGAGCCCCTGAATATACATTTATCCTGGTATAAAATTCAGATCAATTCTAAAGCATTAATCAGTTATTTAATTCATTATTTAGACATAAAAGAGGCCAGGGGACAATTTTTGTTCTGATCAAACTGCTCTGTGCCTTTCTGTGGGGATCTCGTTTTGTGCCACTGTATGTGAACAAAACCCATACAGTACTCACGCTCTTTGTTACCTCAATAGCAAAAGAAAGAAAAACAAAGAACTATTATAATGCAGAAGAAGTAATATTCGCTTTTACGTGATTTTTGCAGTTCTGCAATTAAAAATAATAAGAATGGGAAATTGAAGAGGGCTGAAAATGGGAGTGGGATTTGAGGTAGGGGGTGTGCAAAAATGATGGGGAAAAGACAACAATGCAGATGAAGAAAGACTGGAGAATGTCTATAGTTAAAACTTTTTGGAATTTGCTTTAACGCTTGGCATGAGTTACAAAATAATTTTTGGTTTTAGTATCCATAAAATCTTTAAACTAAATTAAAGTAGACTTTATAAAGAAAATACAGGCAGTCCCCGGGTTACATACAAGATAGGGTCTGTAGGTTTGTTCTTAAGTTGAATTTGTATGTAAGTCGGAACTGTATATTTTATCATTGTAATCCCAGCCAGAACTTTTTTGGTCTTTGTGACAATTGGATTTTAAAAATGTTGGGTTGTCATAAGAATCAGGATTAACACTAAAGCTTCATTACAGACACCTTTGATAACTGTTACAGCTGTTTATTGTATCCTAGTACTAAAGTACAATAAATTACAAATATCCAGTGGTCCGTTTGTAACTAGGGGTCGTATGTAAGTCGAGTGTTCTTAAGTAGGGGACCGCCTGTATATGAAAAAAAATGAAATATCACAAAAGCTTGTCCTAACATGATTGAAAATATCATAAATATTTGAAGCTAAATTCCCAGGACATGGTCACACAACGTCAATTTCCTTCATATCTATGGGCACTTGCTTTATGGCATTGAGGAAATAATAATGCAATTTCTAAATTAGAATCCAAATACATACAAAGAAATTAGCAAATATAAGAACATTGATATCTATATGAAGGTTAATATCAAAAAGTCAGATATTTTGTCAGATATGGATTTGCATTTAAAAGAAGTAAAATATCTAAAGAAAAATATTAAAATATGCTAAATGAAAAGAAGTTTTTTTTTCATTTATGGTAAATAATATTTGAATTGCTTCACCTTATCCACTTACTAGCCTGATAAATGTTTACTTACATTTAATAATTTATTTAAAATATAAATACTGTAACTACAACAAATTTTGAAAAACTTTTCACAAATAGAAATATTGTTATTAATAAATCTACTAAATGAACACACATAGTAACATTTGCACTTAATATGTAGTAAAATGGAGTCACAGTTCTGAAGCATACTGAACTGTAAAATACTTTACTTTTTCAGGGACTGGTAGAAAAGCTCCATGTATTTCTAAACAGTTACATTTGTGCATGCAGCATTGAGTACAAAGCATTGAGCAGAGCTGCATTCTCAGCTGTTCGCCTAGTGGGCTATCATACTCAACCAGACAAAGACAGCAAACACGTTCTTCACCTTGAGCAAAAAGAGTCAAAGGTATTGGAAAGGTATTTAGATAAAATCAAATAGGCTTAGTAGGTATAATGGAATCCTTTCTGAGCAATAAATGAATGAAACAATGAAATAATAGAACTAGAAATGATTTTATTAATCATGGTGACATACACAAATGCACAATTAATTCAAAGGCTCAAAGTAGAAGATAGAAACATATAGTAGAGAGAAAACAAATTATCCTAATTCGAGATAAAAACAACTTACTACAGGTATTCAATCACCATCTTAATGCTATAAAGTGAAATAAGGCTGAACAAGTTGTACATGAAGAAAATGAGATAATAGAATAAAAGCTTAATACTATATTGACATTGATCATTTTAAGTTTATGTTTTCAATTTCAGTGACAACAATGTTAATTATTGATTAAATATTTTTATTTTAATCTTTACAAAAATGGCTATGGTGCTTTATTTAAACTGAGCCCTTAGGAATGGTAGTAAAATGTTTTGTACAATGCTCCACTACAAGTAATTTACTTGCAGCAATATTCAGGACATAGTAGTCCTGTTGTAGATTTTTAGCAATTGAAAAGATCATAAAATAAATGCAAAAGCTGTAAAAAGGCAAGGTAGTTCATAGTTGGATCCCTCCATGGCAATTTTCTCTGCAATAGAGAGCTGTCTTTAAGAATAAGAAAGTAATTTCCTTTAGTATTAGAATTTAAAGGGATATTCCCATCTGGGCATTCACGTTTAATTAAATTCATTTGACATATGTAAACATTTCTTCAATTGGATGTTATTAATGTTCCTGTGTGAAGATAATTTCTCATAAATGTAGCCATGTTGTCCCTTAGAAACTAGATGGCTTCCTCGGATACGACCACCTCACATTTAGGCAGCAGTGGCCAGACATGCGCTATTGAGTCCTGCCTGACCTCCTGGATTCAGCAATCATTACCACAGGACGGCAGTAACTCCTGGACATTTCATATAAAAAAACCTTTTTGTTTCTTCGTGCAATCCCTTCAGCAGAGGTGGCCGTATTTAAGGACACAGTCTTGTTTCTAAGGGACCATATGACTACATTAATGAGAAATTATCTTCACACAGGAACATTTTTTTTAATAATCTAATTGAAGAAATGCTTATATATGGCAGATTAATGGTACTAAATGTGAATGCCCATACGAGAATACCCCTTTAACACTATATATTACAAAAAATATAAATTTTTCACCATCTATACAATGAGTATGACATTTAATGATGGGAAACCCAACATGTTTGTTCAGCAAGAGCATTCATTTGTGAGAGAACACTGCTTTTGCAAAGCCATTTCTAAGTTACTGAAATATAATCAAGACATAATTGAAGGGGTTATCCGAGTTTACTAATAATTTAGAACTGAGATGGGGCGGGCTATTTAAAAATAATAAACGTTTACTTAACTCCTACAGCGCCGTTGATGTTACAGGGGCACAAAAGCCAAGCACAAGGAGCTTCCAGTCGGCGAGAGGACGACTCCTCCCATCCATACCTATCTTCCAGCGTTGTAAGCGCTGGGAGATGGTGTCGGATGGAAGCTTCCGGCCGTCTGGAAGCTCCCTGTGTGCCCTTGTAATCAAACTGGCTCACAGATCAAATGGACCGCGGTGCAGGACATCGGCAGCGCCAGAGGAGATAAATACACATTTATTAGTTTAAATAGCCCAGCCCAGCCTGGCCCTAAATTCTTAGTAAACTCGGATACCTTTTATCTGTCCAGTTTTTGGGATTCTAGCCTCTTGGTATGATTGGCTTTTTTTTCCTGCACTAGTGCTCCTGCTGTCCTCCTGGTCTCTGGTGTCGACGCAGAAAGTTTGTGACCATTGTGGCCCATCACTGCCATATTACCAGAGACGGGGGCACCACACCCACAGCTGTTTGCTGCCGCGTGGATTCTGGTTACACCACTAAGAATAGGGGGCCTGATCTTTCAGATACCGGTACAACTGTCAAAAGGTGAGAGTTTTTATTATTTTATTTTGGGACAAATGTATAATAGCGTTAAAAAATATTTTACAATATAATAAACAAAGTAGGCAACCCCCCCATATTTGTTATAGGTTCAAGTGATTAGCTGCGCCAACAATAAATTGATTACCATATTAACCCCTTCAGGATGTAGCCAGTTTATAGTTTATGGCTCAGCCCCATTTTTTTTAAATTCTGACATACGTTGCTTTATATGGTTATATTTTTTTAACACTTTTACTTATCAAAGCAGTTTTGAGATTAACTTCGTCTTAGTGGTAAATTGTGGCTGATAAGTTTTTCGTTTATTTATTTAAAAAAATAAAAAATTATGAATTTTTTGAAGAATATGCCATTTTCAGGTGAAAATTAGAATGGTCCAATTTTGTTGGTAATAAGTTAATTTATCCCTAAAATTTATACCTTCACAAAAGATAAAAAGAGAAAACCCATCTTAAAATTTGTTATGCAATTTCTCCCGAGTACAGAGACACCACACATGTGGACGTTACTTGTTGTAGGGGTGACAGCAAGGCACCAAATGGAAGGAGGGGCATGCATCAGGCAGTTTTACCTAATAGAATTTAGTGGTTTTTAGTGGGTTATGGTGCAATTTTATGAGCTATTGTCATGCAAGGGCTTATTTGGAGAATGAGAAGCATTTTGCAGTAGTACTATATTGAGGTGACTATGCCCTATTGAAATTTTATTTTTGTGGAGGGGTTGTAGATAAAACATCAATTCTGTAATTGATTTTGACTTTTTCTTGGTGTTTACCATATACCCTAAGTAATATGTTAAATTTATTCAACTGGTCAATACAATTACCACAATACCAAATTTCTATATTTGTGCTTATGTTTTACTAATTTTTTACTGTAACATGTGGGGAAAAAATCTATAATTTTTGCATCGCCATTTACCAAGATTCACCAAGATACATCATTTATTGTATCATAACCTGCAGGAGCAAGGGAAAATCCTTTGCACTGATATCTGTTGGTCACAAATAATCACTCACAGGTGAACACAATAGACACCTGTGTCTGATCAGTATTGTGGTCACTAACTAACACAGTGGGGCTCAATTACGAAGGATCGTAGTGGTAGTGCTCTGCATTTTGATAGGAGTTTTCCCACAAATCCAAGTTAGGCCCTATCCAACAGATCACGACCCATGATAGCTCCTGGAGAGTAATGAAGCAGATGGCAGTGCATGACCATTCTGCTCCATACATGTATGATACGCTATGATACATGATATGCTTCACTGCTTACTAACACCAAAGGTGCAGCCACCTGTCACAGACCTTGGGGCTGAAGATCTGGCCACCTACTTTAAGGAAAAAATTGATTGTATTCACCAGGAAATAATTGCTCAATCCCCTTTCTCCACTAATCCCCTTCCCTCTGGTACCTTATCTTGTTCACTCTCTACCTTTGAGCCGGTCACAGAGGAAGAAGTGTCCAGGCTCCTTTCCTCTGCTTGACCCACTGCCTACATCAGTGACGCCATCCCCTCACACCTCGTACACTCTCTCTCCCCAGCAGTCACTTCTCACCTCACTAAAATCTTCAATCTCTCTCTCTTTTCTGGTGTCATCCCCTCTTCTTTTAAGCATGCTGCTGTTACCCCTTTACTAAAGAAACCTTCACTGGACCCATCCAATGCTACCTTAATACAGACCAGTTTCTAACCTCCCTTTCATCTCCAAACTCCTGGAAAGCCTGGTCTATTCTTGACTAATCCGCTATCTCTCAGCTAACTCCCTCCTTGACCCCCTACAATCTGTTTTCCGCTCTATGTATTCCACTGAAACTGCCCTTTCTAAAGTCTACAATAATCTCCTCACTGCAAATTCCAAAGGTGACTATTCTCTCCTCATTCTTCTGGATCTATCAGCAGCGTTTCGACACTGTGGGCCACCAGCTCCTCCTCAGGATGTTTCGCTCCATTGACCTAAAGGACACTGCACTCTCTTGGTTTTCTTCCTATCTCTCTGACCGCACTTTCAGTGTCTCCTTTTCTGGATCTTTCTCTTCTCATCTTCCTCTCAGTGTCATGGTTCCTCAAGGCTCAGTGATAGGTCCTCTTCTATTCTCCCTCTATACTGCCCCCATTGGACAGACCATCAGCAGATTTGGTTTCCAGTATCATCTTTATGCTGATGACACCCAGCTATAGACTTCTGCATATAACATCACCCCTGCCTTAATTCAGAACACTAGTGAATGTCTCTCTGCTGTCTCTAACATCATGTCCTCTCTCTTCTTGAAACTTAATTTTTCTAAGACTGAACTTCTTGTCTTTCCACCATCTACTAACCGATCTAAACCCTGACCTCTCCATCTCAGTCTGTGGGATCACTATAGCACAGAGGCAGCAGTCCCGCTGTTTTGGGGTTGTGCTGGACTCTGACCTCTCCTTTTCACCATATATTCAATGTCTTCCTTGCTCTTGCCGGATGCATCTCGGAAACATCTCCAGAATCCAACCGTTTCTGATAATTGAAACCTCTAAAATGCTAATTGTTGCGCTTATTCACTTTCGACTAGACTACTGTAACTCCCTACTAATCGGTCTTCCACTCACTAAACTCTCTCCTCTACAATCTATTCTTAATGCAACAGCCAGGCTCGTCTTTCAGACCAAACTCTGCACGGATGCCTCCAGCTTCTGCCAATCACTGCACTGGCTTCCCGTCTCCTTCCATATTCACTTTAAAATAATAAACCTCATCCACAAAGCTCTGAATAATGCTGAACCTCCCTATCTCTCTTCTCTCATCTCAGTCTATCGCCCTTCTCGTGCTCTTCGATCTGCCAGTGATATTAGATTAATCTCTACCTAAATTTGAACCTCTCATGCACACCTCCAGGACTTCTCTCAAGTTGCTCCAATTCTCTGGAATGCCCTCCGTACTCGCAGACCAATACCCACCCTCCAAAGCTTCAAACGTGCTCTTAAAACCCATCTCTTTAGGCAAGCCTATCACACTTGCTAATTGCATGAAACGTCAACTCTCCCTTTACTAATCCATCCTATGTCCTATCTCCCTTCTGTTATTCGTCAGACAACAGATATGTACCAAGTTCCAGTCTTCTCTGCAGTCTTTTTCACCTTGAACCCTGTAAATAAGATGATGACTGATGGCTGGTTCAAGCAGCAGAATTTTTATTTATTAAATTATTTATTAAATTATTTTATATTGTTCCCTTATAAGGAATGGATGGACCATTCTCAACTTATTGTGTCAATCATCCTCAATCATAAGCTCTTTTGAGCAGGGCCCTCACTCCTATTGTTCCATATGAATGTTTGTTCTTTGTAATGTCATATTATATTTGTACATGTCCTCTATGATTTCTAAAGAGATACGGAATTTGATGGGCGCTATATAAATAAAGATTACGGTACTATAATTATACATCTCAATGGAGCTGACAGAGATTGCCAAAGGCCGCGCAATGTTTCTCTTATGGATGCACATGATAAAATGGCCGTAGATTAGCCACTCCGCAATTCCCTTTAGCTAACACCAAGCAATCAAGCACCATTAAAGTACTTCAAACTAATCCCATCCAATGTTTTGTATCAAAGGCCAAAACACCCAAAGGTACAGACATGTTTTTTAAACAGAACATGGAGAGCATTTTCAATACATAGCATGATAAATGGACAAGGAATATTGGTCCAGATAAGAAAAATTTCTCCTAAATATATTACGATATATGCTGACCCCCAATGGCCAGTTTTATCTGAAGTTAAGAGGGCCCATTTGGAGGCAAAATTCTTGCCCTCACTAGCATGGGCCAGATGTATCGCTCGTCTTTTCAGTTGTTTTGCGACAGTTTTGTGACTAAACACCAAACAAGCTGTGAAGCAAAAAACACATGTTTCCCTCATTTATCCTTCCAATGCAAATGTTTTACTGCGCCTTATACTATTCATCATTTTCAACCTTTCATTCAGACGCAAAAACGTGCGGAAAAACACTCCAGTCCAAAGGTGGCGGAAACTTAGATGCAAGCACTGAGCTCTTGTGCAGAGCAGTTTATCCCCAGCAGCAGAGCTCAGCAGTCACTACATAAACTACAGACACTGCAGACTCTATTTACAGTTCATGACCTTCTATTTACAAATAATCTTCCAAAGCAGCAGCTCCGAGCAGGAGAGGAGAGAAGTTTGCAGGATTTTGCAGACACTACAGAGAAGTGTCCCGTGTAGCAGGATGACCACACTGGTGTCTGAGGAGGATACTAGGAGAATTACAGGGGGCAGCTGAAGACCAGCACTGGGGGATCCCAAGCCACTGCTGAGGAGATCACTGGGTGCAGGGGGTCACACATCTGGGCTGGATTATTTTAGACAAATTCAACAAATCCATGGAAAAATAGTGCACCACGAGTTCTGGTGTAAATGTGTAAAAGTAAAAAAAAATTGTGCAAATAAGTCTGGACAAAAATCTGAGAATTTCTTGTGCTAACATTTAGATGAAAGTTAGAGATAAATCTCCCCCGATGCTTACTACATACAATACTGAGGTGACTCTGCACATAGACAGTGGGGCAGATTTATCATTTTTTTGGTGACATTTTTTTTTGCTACTTTTTTGGTATTTGTCCCATATTTGCATCTTTTTTTGAGACTTTCCAAAAGTAAGCAGTGCATGAATTATTAGCCTTATTATAGCCTTATATTATAGCCTTATTTAACTTAGTAATCCAGGTGTTTTTACTAATTTATGACATGCTACTTTTTTAAAATGTCTCTAAAAAGCCTCAAAAGTGCTCCTCCACAGAGCAGGCATAGATAACAAAAAACACATTTGATAAATCAACTTTCTTCTTTGTTTGGTTTTAAAATATAGGTAATAAAACTCCCTGTGTGATCGGCTCTGCACATGTTGTAGATTGTTGTGTGCAAAATCTGCATCCAATATGTGCATTTTTAATATGCAGTTTTAATGCAGATTTTCTGCACTGATTTTTTTCCCGCTTTTTTCCCATGGAAACTGCACATTGATGTAAAAAAAAACATGCAAAAATCTGTGAGGAAGCACAAGAAAAGTCACATGCCCAGTATTTTATTTTCCACAATGAAAAATTTACCTGAAGAAAAAAAAATGGATTGTATACATGATTATATTTCCAAATCACCTTCACTTTAATGTTACTGTATTATCCAGTGGATTTTCTGCAACAAAATCTGTTTAATGAATTGATTTATTGTCAAAATTTCAAAATCCTCTATTTAGAAATAAACATAGATATTTAATTTTGCAACTTTAACATTTATTTTTTATATAAACATTGTTTCGGAAGCATCCAGCTGTTCCTTTTGTTTTTTAATAATTTTTTTATAAATTGATTCTTTTAAACAGAAAACAATGCTGTTGGCTTAACAATATGGGGTTGTTCACATTAAACTCCTCCCCCCTGCCTTAGAACATATGTCACTCAGGAGGGAGGTCCCCAGTGGTTTCAGTCTTCATATAAGGGCAATGACTTCATTGGGAAACCGCCAAATACAATGGCAACAGCCAATCACTATCTTCTGAGGTTGCCTCCTCCCCCGGCTTTCAGGAGGGGGGAGGATCAAGCAGCGTTTATCCCTCTATATGCACACAGTGGTGCGTCAGTGACATACAGTGGACACGTTGCTGATCCTCACAAGTTCTCCTTATAATATATGGATATAATATATCCTCAATATATAAGGAGCGGTGACTGCAGCTGCACCATGTACAGGACATCTGTATATACAAAGCTGAAACAGTAATATTACAATCAAAGCATAAAATTATATCCATTTTTTAACTTTTATATTAAATCCACCCAAAAAAAATACTATTAGTCTGTAGAATATTTCTAAATGGTAAATGATTGTATGTTGCCAGCAAAATGTTTTAGGTGCCAATAATATGCAAAATAGAACAATTTAATATAAATCTGCCCCAGTATCTTTCTGATCATGGCAGTAGGATTTCAGTAAGGATGTCACCATAATCTCAGGCTTCCACTGTTCTTTAAATGGACATGGGGAGCGTAGTAGTCTGATACCATCTCTAGAGAATATTGATGCCTAAACTATAACATAAACTCAGTGGAGGGGGGATCACAGAGGCTTATGATGTCATCCACTTGTTTCTGCCTCCCAACTCCACACTATAGTGCTAGGTTGTAAGGGTCTGGTGCTTTAATAGTAGACTATTCTTTTCTACATAGAAAACTGCATAGATTACAATGCATATTTCTTACTATACATAAATCTTTTTTCCACATACTTTCATTTAAAAATGACATCTATTTAGGCTATGGTATTTTAGTACAAGTTAAAAAACCACTCCAGTAACATGAGAGTAGAGCAATGCTAACATGTTGCATTGAGAAAAGCTCTTAAGACTGTTGCTGTCACTGCTCAAATAGATAACAATGCTTATTTCTGAATCCTCTTTCCTGCAATTTGTTCCTTTTTTCATGTCTTCGAATTTAGTTTTCATATAGCAATGAGGCACAACAGGCTGTGTATTGTTATCCTACAATTACACGCCTCAGGTGTGTTGCGAGACACGAGGCCGAAGGCCAAGTCACTTCAACCACCTGAGAAGAGTAATTGTAGGACAACAATGCATGCCCTGTAGTGCCTTGTTGCTTTTGTAAAATGGATCTATACTGGTAAAAAGTGTTTTTATTATTTGTTGTCTGTTTTCTGACATTTAGGATTTCTAAAGCTTGGTTTTCATGTTGGCACAAACTGATGCTCAATATACAGTTCTATAGTGTAAATAAATTAAATAGGGCTGCTTTTCACCCACTCTGTGTATTTGTTCCAAAGTAAATGTGTCTGATGCATGGAGCAAATAACCCTCTTTACTCTTATATCTCAGAGAAAGTATAATCCTGTTTCCTATCTTAATCCTTTATCTATACAAATGCATTCATAGTCGGAGATAGCAATGCACCATACTCTACAGAAGATGTGTGAATATAACATTATATATGTACAGGCATACAATGGACGTCACGAGACACAACTGCTTCATTGGGGTGCATTTAGTATCATCTTTTTCAGGAAGAATAAGAAGAAAACCACTGATATTGCACAAATGGAGATATTTTACTACTATTGTCACTTTCCAAAAAGGGTGTATGAAGTTGGAAAAGAAAAGGCAGGTTCATCAACCTTCCCATCTTCATGAGTAAAGTGCTTGCTGCATAGTGAAAGGGGGTTTCAAAATCAGCAATGCCCACTGATACACAATTTTATTGTATTGTATGCTGGGAATTCAGTTATACTGAAATAATGCAATTGAGTGATGGGGTGTATCAGAGGTTTGCCCATATAACAGATTTTGTTTCCTCCCCTATAGTGCAACCTGATGTACCGTTACATCATTACATTGGCTTCAAAGCAGCGTCAGTGGGGAAGATTTATCAGAAGTTTCTTAGAGATGAACTGTTCCATTTTTCAATTGTTCTGCTTTATTATAGGAACAGGATAATCTAAAATGGAAGCTCCTGTGTAGTTTAATAATGGACAATAAGAGTACAAAAAACCCTATTTACTACTATGCCATTCATAAGGCTTTCATTAGGGTAGACTGTGGTAGTCACCTCATGCATAGGTTATAAGGTCATGTATGGTCCCAGTAAACTTGCAATGCCTATTCCTGACATGGGTGGCCATGTTTTGATCACATATTCATATATTGCATTGTTATTTATAGAATGACTCAATCTGCTCAGTTCACATTCTAGCTAAAAGGCCAACAAGAGCCACCAACCAATTCACAAATTAACATAATTTTTTTAAATGGCTGCAGAGATACATATTGCTTGTACCTAGAAATTTCCAAGAACAGTTTAAAGCAAAGGTCACAACTGGGGTGTACAACTGGCCCCACCTGGGTCGCCCATAGGCCACCCGTCACCATACTTTTGGGTATGTGTATTGCTGATATATGGATATTCTGAAGCCGGAAGGTACCTCCGGTTTTCTTTATATACACTGAGCGACAATTATTATACCCTCGATTAGCATTACTTTTTGTTACATGATATTCATTTATATATACTGGGTATTTTAGTTTTGGTCTCACCGGGGGAGACTTATGTATTCTGTGGTTGCCCTATTCTATCTGAGCTATATTGCTCCTTGTTTAGATTATCCCATCTATGTGATTTACCATTATGAATCTTTGTGTATTGGGATTACAATAAAATGAAGATTTATATCTATAATTTTTCAGCTCTCTTTTCTTGTGGTATTAAAGCAGAGGTCAACAGGAAATTTTATAATAACTTTATGTATAACTTTAACTTTAAAATAGCTTCTGAAATGTGTACTTATCATGGAATTACTCTCCCTTACATTTTCCCTTAAAAAGTAAAGATTCTATACAGCAGAGAAGGAATATTTACATTTGCAGTAAAGTAAAATATCTTGAAAATCAATGCCAAAACATTAATTTTTGATCCATATATGTATTAAAGCATAACTCCAATGCCATAATGTTATGTTACCAAACTGTCATATGAGATTCTGACAAATCAGTGAAGTGGCCGGAAACTAACCTCTTATCTGCCCTAAAGCTGAGTCAAGTTGAGGATACTCACAGTTCCCATGCCGTGGTTCTTTTTGTCCTCTCATTAAAGGAGTTTTCCCATGAAAGAAACTTTCAAATTTGAATCCCCTAGTGATGTTTAAACAATAAAGATCATTTTAACCTCATTGAGATGTGCTGACAATGTGTTTAAATTATCAGGGTACAAGGTTTATCTAAACTTTCTTTTAGCTTATGAACATTCTACTAGTATCTGACTCATAGAAAAAGTGAGATGAAACAGATTGGAGTCATGGGATGGATATAAGACAATGACACACTCAGCATTGCTACTTCACCTCACCTTTTACCTATAAAACACACAGTCAGCACTGCTATGCTTCCCTCGCCTTGGCTCAATAGGTCATCTTGTCTGAAGAGCTGCTAGACAGGAAGGGCCTTTATCTATAGTGCTATCAGCCTCCTGCCCCTCCCCCTGCAGCAGGAGCTATTTGTGCCCATGGGATAACCCTAGCCATAGTCAGGTGTTCATGGTCGCATCCAGGGACAACCAAAATGTTAACACCTCAACTGATTGAGACATATTGGAAGTATATCTGTGAAATTTAGTATTTTTGTTATAATAACATTGAAATAGGGAACATGTTATTTGTTATCTTGAGTATATTTAGGAATCTTGTAAGAATAAGTAGTAGAAACCAGCAGTGAATTAGCTACATAAAGCTTATAGGCTGTGCTGTCTGAGCACTAAAGGTTAACAGTTCCTTCCAATGTAGAAAGTGTATGAAAAGTAGAAGGTGGGGGAGGGGGCTGACTATGACACTACGTGGGGTGCAGGGAGACAGATATAATGTTCTGCAGAATCACAGACTGGGAAGGAGGGACTGATATGGAACAGGGGAGACATATTTACTGACTATTTTGTGTAGAAGTCTTCTGCACACACAGAGCAGACACAGCTTTCAGCTGCACACTGAAAGCACTGTCACATGACCTTTCTCTCCTCCCTTCAGAGGAGCAGCAACCCATCCACAATTCAACTATTAATTTCTTTGGCCACCATTTTTTGACAAAACAGAAAGTTCTGCTTAAATATTCTCTGACAAAATACTCTGAAAAGACATGTTCTACATGACAAGACTCATGTAAATGTGTAAGGTACAGAGGTTACAATTGCACCTACAAATGCAGAAACCAGAAGCCTGAAATATTTGCAATGATACTCCATCAGGACCTAACCACAGTGTGAGAGCAGCTGGATACCCAAATAATGGGGTGGCTAGCTGTAGTTGTTGCCTAACACCAGGATATTTCATGGTGGCTTGGTCCACAAAAACAAGGCCAGTAGGGAGGTGCAAGAAGAGGGAGATGCCATAATGTAGATAAGGGATCCCCCTGAGGCAATTCCAGTGTGTGTGATGCCCTGGCAGAAGGTGAAGAGAAGGCTCAAAGATAAAGGCTGTTATCAACAGGACAGGGATCACACTAGACCACATAAATCTTGAAAAGACTCACAGTTACTGTGTTGGCAGACACAGTCCACATGGTAAGTACCAAGCTAAAAATGTTCCTTCCTACAGGAAGACACATAAGACATCTTAACCCTTCTATAGCAGGTGTGATATATTGAAAGTATTAACACTAGTTTTGGGCAGTGGCTGGCAGCTACAGAATATCTATTGCAACTATTACTTGTCAAACCAAGGGAACTCCAGCCTTAAAAGGGAACAAAGTTTAAAGGTGGTTTGGGATGGCTGGCAAAACCCTCTCCAGCTGACCAGAAACTGTAGCTAAATTTAGTGATGCCCGTTCTGCAGGACATTACATACTCCAAAGGGTTCTTCAAACTTATGAAGGGTAGTGATAAACATCACAGTTTAAGGCTCTAAGATTTTTCATTGAACCCAAGTTACCTATCTACCCAGTTTCACTTTTAACAATTTATTCACTTGTGGTCGGTAAATATATACTGTATTTTTTTACTTAATTGAAAAATACCTGTGTTTTGTATTCTGAAGATCAGAAAGATCCAACACTGCTAGGCCCCCCTGGCTGCTGACCTGGATATCAGGCGAAGCACTAACAAAGCATTTCACACAATCTCTGTGAGATTAGAGTCTCTGCACTTCTCTCTTGCTCTCTTAGCGTCTTGACAGCACGGTACAAGGACCTGTCCTGACATCATTCGGTCATGTGACAGTTTCCCAAGGCCACTGATAACATGTTATGAGCTGCATAAGCTCTGCTACTAAAGACTGTGAATAGTTGGGAGCTGCAGGAGAACGGAGTACTGTGTTGAAGAGGGGATAAAGAGTAGATGGGGGTGAGTGGGAGTGAGCTCAGGAGGTTATATATGAAAGGTCTATTTGTCTTTCACAATACTTGAAGAACTATTCATCACATATATCTCCAGAACATAAGAGCTTTAGAAATTGCAGACATACTGTATATAGTATGAATTTATCTTTCATTACTATCTGTTTATTTTAATAGTTGGGAGATGCAGGAGAACGGAGTACTGTGTTGAAGAGTAGCTGGGGTGAGAGGGAGAGAGTTGAGGTTATATGTGTACAGTACAGACCAAAAGTTTGGACACACTCATTTAAAGATTTTTCTGTATTGTCACGACTTTAAAAATTGTACATTTACACTAAAGGCATCAGAACTATGAACACATGTGGAATTATCTACTTAACAAAAAAGTGTGAAACTACTTAAAATAAGTCTTATATTCTAGGTTCTTCAAAGTAGCCACCTTTTGCTCTGATTAGTGCTTGGCACACTCTTGGCATTCTCTTTGATGAACTTGAAGAGGTAGTCACCTGAAATGGCCTTCCAACATTCTTGAAGGAGTTCCCAGAGATGCTTAACTATTGTTGACCCTTTTGCCTTCACTATGCGGTCCAGCTCACCCCCAACAATCTTGATTGGGTTCATGTCTGGTGACTGTGGATGCCAGGTCATCTGGCGTAACACCCGTAACACTCTCCTTCTTGGTCAAATAGCCCTTAAAGAAGATGGAGGTGTGTTTGGAGACATTGTCCTGTTGAAAAATAAATGATGGTCAAACTAAACACAAACTGGATGGAATAGCATGTCGCTGTGAGAGCTGTGGTAACTATGCAGGTTACCACAATTTTAAATAAATCCCAACAGTGTGAGTGACCTTCATTTCTTAAAGTAATGATGGAAAATTGTTTTTCTCAGCTGCTTTTTTCTAGCCAAAATAGAAATTCTAACAGTTTATTTTTAGGACTATCAGATGCATATCCTCCTGACTTCTGCACAACACAACTGATGGTCCCAACCCCTTTTATAGGGCAAGAAATCTCACTTATTAAACCTGACACAACTGTGATATGAAAACCTTTTCTGGTGACTACCTCTTCAAGCTCATCAAGAGAATGCCAAGTGCAATGCAGTAATCAAAACAAAAGGTGGCTACGTTGAAGAACCTAGAATATAAGACATATTTTCAGTTGTTTCACACTTTTATATTAAGTATATAATTCCACATGTGTTAAGTCATAGTTTTGATGCCTACAGTGTGAATCTACAATTTTTAGAGTCATGAAAATACAGAAAACAGGAGGAGGTTTGGTGTTTATAAGTGGATTAGCGCTAATGCTGTGTGTGTGCAGAGGTATGTGAAAATATAGCAGAGCTCTGTGTTTGTTTGTAGTAGAGCTTTATGTGTGTATTTTATTGTGCCATATGTGTGGGGGCCATTACAGAATTGTTTGTGTAGCAAACAGTAAAACATATTAGTTAATATTTTTGAACCGAATACATTTTTCTACTTGAGCAGATAATTTCCTGTTGAAATAGCTCCACATAACTTTCAAATATATGTTATCCGTCTGAATTTTTTTTATTATACCTAAATATTATATGTGCACAGCACTCACAATTACCCTTCTATGTACATGTACTAAGTTATCTATCAACTATTCATTGAACGGTCTATTTGTCTTTCACAATACTTGAGGAACTATTCATCACATATATCTCCAGAACAAAAGAGCTTTAGAAATTGCAGACATACTGTATATAGTGTGAATTTGTCTTTTATTAGCTGCTGTAGGTAACAATAATAATATTGTACAGCTGAAAATTTCTGAGTCAGTGCTTTGCTTTTGTTACAAATCTGATGTTCTAGAATACAGGATTTCAATATCTAAAGCCAGGTTTCTATAGCAAAGAACAGTTGTGATCCTACATATGTGACTACAAGGTGTGGTTGTGATACTGTTATAATATGGTTATGATAGTGGGCCCAAAAATTAACAATTACGAAAATATTCCAATAATTACAAACTAATTATTTATTGAATTTAATTCAATTGTTTATTTGTCCATTTTTGCCCACACAGTGACAAGGGCTAAACAAGAAATAAGCCACTTTTTGAAAAAAAATAAATAAATTAACAAAGGGAAAGGGTTTTTGTGATATTTTTATATTTTGTATTTACTGAAGCTTTAGCCAAGACACAATTCTCAGTTTTATCATGTGTTCTTTTAACGGCTCTAACTTTTTCAGTTTTTCATCAAGTGTTTTTGCCTTTTTTTCAGAAGAAATACAAGATTCTTAGCCTACAATTTTTGGGGTCTTAATTTTTAATTTTTACGTTAAACAAAATTTTGGACTTAAAAGATTAAAAAAATGTAAATAAGCAGCAGGCGTTTGGGAAGCAGTTAATCTGTTTTCTAATGGGAAGATGGTGTAACAAGGTTGTGGAGCACGGCTATTACTTAAATCAAGACCCTCCTCTTCCAGTGGTAACCCATGCTTCTCACAAGACAAGTTTCCTGCTTAGCTCATGGAAAGAAAAATGTTCCATACAGGAATGGCAGTGCTCTGGCTATGTTC
Source organism: Engystomops pustulosus (assembly GCA_019512145.1). Classification (NCBI taxonomy): domain Eukaryota; kingdom Metazoa; phylum Chordata; class Amphibia; order Anura; family Leptodactylidae; genus Engystomops; species Engystomops pustulosus. The sequence continues at coordinate 80,856,932 of CM033642.1, read as the reverse complement.
TGGATGCTTAGGACTTGATATGGGTGTGTCTCAAGCATACTTACTTATAGTAGAACTGTGAAAAAATACATTTATATTGCAGAATTAATTAGTGTTCCATGTCCAGCTACAATTTTCACATATAAATACATTTTTCACAGTCTCAAGGTAATGCTGCTACCTAACACGGTCTGTAGATTTGCATGTTAAAAACTGCTTACTGAAAGTAGCTGTAGATATAATCTGTTAAAATACAATAGCTTTTTGGGTAATTTCAGAACACAATCATTTTTAGTTTTGTCTTAAATGTATTTAAAAAAAATTGAGAACAATATCAATTTCTCGCATTTCACAAATAACTTATCAATAACTGACCTTCCATAGATGTAGCTATGGAAACAAGGTGTGCAGTTCATAGTTTGGTTTGTTTCCAGGGTTACACCTCAAACAAAGGAAAAATCAATAACTGCCAACATGTCTGGAAATTTGTAGTTATATAAATACCCTCTTATTTAGCTGTTCTGCTGTAACTAACCATTACACATGCTGCAAAGTCTTTTTGACTTCTGTCTACTTCAGTATCTAGGAAAACAGGGATAAGACATTTTGCTGCTAGTGTTTCTTACCTAACCTTGTAAACCCTTTAAAAGTTCAGACTACGTTATCCATGTTGATATTTTTTGAGACTCACATTGAACCTTACTTATTTAGTACTACGGGGCTATGTATAGGTAATATACACAACTCAAAAATGTTAACCTTAACTACTTGCTGACTCCGAATAATATTAATCTCAGAATGGCCAGGAAAGAACTCTACAAAGAGGCTTAAAATGTTCCTAAAGTCCCATGGACCTGTTCTGCTACTCACCTTCCAGATTAGGGAGAGATGTGTTTTTAGCAATACTGGTCACTTCAGGCTCACTGTATACTGTCAACTCCTAGGCCAGTGATCACCTATTTCTTGGTAACAGCAGAAACTGCTCACTCCTAGCAGAACCAGATCAACTCCTTTAACATCTATAATTTCACTTGAATATATGTAGTGCTCCTTGAATACATTATGATATATTTTATGACCTGTGAACACATATGAACCATATGAACATTTAATATACATATAATTCCACCTAAAAACATAGAAAATAAATACTGTACCCTGCATAATAATTATCAAAATAAACCCACTTACCTCCCCTGCGCTCCCATTACTTGTTGCCAGTACCTCACTTGGCAAGGGTGTTAGGAAATTAGCTTTCTGAACCACGAATAAGGAGAAAGGTGTCCAAAACATGAAGGGAGGGTGGCTGCTTTCTCAACTCTTCTATCTTTTATCTACTACTTGGAGCGAAAGTTTTGGATATTTTTTATGTTTCTGTATTACCAGAATTTTCCTCCATGAGTCTGAAACTACCTATTCACTCTATATAAAAGATGAGCTCTGGTTTATATTGTATGTTTTTTTCACATACTATGGTTTGTTAAATAATTACACAGACAGTGAAATGATGTCATCATGCTGCCTAGCCTGTGTCATAGGGAGGGTAATCAATGGGTAATGGAAATTGGCACATCACTGCTTCCTTTATCAATTGTATCTATGTATTAAAGATGAAAATATAATTGATTCTTGTAGCAACTGCAATATTACTTGAGCATCCTGTGCTGACCACATTGAGTACACTGCAGGGAAGGGGTTCTGGGGGTTCTGGCACCATTTGCCATAGGGTTATCACCCTGGGAAGTAATTCCAGGATTTAAAGCTGAAGAGTTTATTGAAAGATGTAATTAAATAATTATCATCCATTTATCACCTATAACTCTGTAAATTAGGGATGATAATGTTTGGGGTATATTTTGCTTTGGTCACCAATAGAGATGAGCGAGCACTAAAATGCTCGGGTACTCGTTATTCGAGATGAACTTTTCCCGATGCTCGAGTGCTCGTCTCGAATAATGAGCCCCATTGAAGTCAATGGGAGACTCGAGCATTTTTCAAGGGGACCAAGGCTCTGCACAGGGAAGCTTGGCCAAACACCTGGGAACCTCAGAAAAGGATGGAAACACCACGGAAATGGACAGGAAAAAGCAGGGGCAGCATGCATGGATGCCTCTGAGGCTGCTTAAATGCACCATTATGCCAAAATTATGGGCAACAGCATGGCCATGACAGAGTGACAGAATGAAGCTAGATAGCATCTAAAACATCCAATAATTGACCCTGACACTATAGGGGACGGCATGCAGAGGCAGCGGCAGCAGCGGCAGGCTAGAGAGTGGCATGGCGACATACCCTAAATGGACTCAGGCTTCAAACCAATGGGTGGCAGAGAGGAACCAAAGGAGGTGAGCAAGAAGCGCTCAAATAATATCGGTACATGATAAAAGTTTGCCAGTATATTTTGTGGATTACACAGCAGGGTGGCGACAAAGTTAAAATGGAAGCCATGAAAACAACCCAAATTTGTGCCTGACACACCTCGTTTGATAAGGGGACGATGTATGGAGGCAGCTATATGGACGACTTTTGGAGGTAGCAATGGAGACAACGTGTGGAGGCTGCTATGGAGACAATTTAATTTGGATAGTGCCTGTATGTGGCAGTCCAAAAAAGTTTTCAAACCAGAGCAGCAGGTAGGTGGCCCTCCAGAAAAATGAAATAGATTGAGTGCCTGTATGTGGCAGTCCAAAAAAGTTTTCAAACCAGAGGAGCAGGTAGGTGGCCCTCCAGAAAAATTGAATAGATTGAGTGCCTGTATGTGGCAGTCCAAAAAAGTTTTCAAACCAGAGGAGCAGATAGGTGGCCCTCCAGAAAAATTGAATAGATTGAGTGCCTGTATGTGGCACTCCCAAAAAAGTTTTCAAACCAGAGGAGCAGGTAGGTGGCCCTCCAGAAAAATTGAATAGATTGAGTGCCTGTATGTGGCACTCCCAAAAATTGTTTAAAACAGAGGACCGGGTAGGTCGCCCTCCAGAAAAATTAAATGCATAAAGTACTATAGCTAGAGCCAGTGGGCCCTGTCAAAAAATAGCCAGTTTCCTCTGCTTTAGTGTACAAAGAGGAGGAGAAGGAGGAAAATGAGGAGGAGGAGTGCATAAATTATTCAGGTTGAGCTTCCTTCACCTGGTGGAGATTGGAAATTATGAGAAATCCAGGCTTTATTCATCTTAATAAGCGTCAGCCTGTCAGCGCTGTCAGTCGACAGGCGTGTACGCTTATCGGTGATGATGCCACCAGCTGCACTGAAAACCCGCTCGGACAAGACGCTAGCGGCAGGGCAGGCAAGAACCTCCAAGGCGTACAGCGCCAGTTCGTGCCACATGTCCAGCTTTGAAACCCAGTAGTTGTAGGGAGCTGTGTGATCATTTAGGACGATGGTATGGTCAGCTACGTACTCCCTCACCATCTTTCTGTAAAGATCAGCCCCAGAGAGTTTTTCAACAGGCCAAGCAGCGGGATGGTGAGGCTGATGATGGCGGCATCGCCACTGACCATCTGTGTTGACTCCTCAAAGTTACTCAGCACCTGACAGATATCAGACATCCACGTCCACTCCTCATTGTAGACTTGAGGAAGCTGACTGACCTGACTACCAGTTCTGGTGGAAGTTGACATCTGGCAGTCTACAATCGCTCGGCGCTGCTGGTAAACTCTGGATAACATGGTCAGTGTTGAATTCCACCTCGTGGGCACGTCGCACAACAGTCGGTGAGCGGGCAGTTGGAGGCGGCGCTGCGCTGCCCTGAGAGTGGCAGCATCTGTGCTGGACTTCCTGAAATGCGCACAGATGCGGCGCACCTTCGTGAGCAAATCAGACAGATTGGGGTATGTCTTGAGGAAACGCTGAACTATCAGATTTAACACATGGGCCAGGCATGGCACATGTGTCAGTCTGCCGAGTTGCAGAGCCGCCACCAGGTTACGGCCGTTGTCACACACAACCATGCCTGGCTTCAGGTTCAGCGGTGCCAGCCACAGATCAGTCGGCGCCGTGATGCCCTGTAATAGCTCTTGGGCGGTGTGCCTTTTATCGCCTAGGCTCAGCAGTTTGAGCACCGCCTGCTGTCGCTTAGCGACGGCACTGCTGCTGTGCCTAGAGCTACCGACTGATGGCGCCGTGCCCACGGATGGTAGTTCGGAGGAGGAGGTGGAGGAGGGGTGGGAGGAGGAGGAGGCATAGTAGGCCTGAAACACCTGGACCGAGGTAGGCCCCGCAATCCTCGGCGTCGGCAGTATATGAGCAGCCCCAGGGTCAGACTCGGTCCCAGCCTCCACCAAGTTAACCCAATGTGCCGTCAGCGATATATAGTGGCCCTGCCCGGCAGCACTCGTCCACGTGTCCGTGGTCAGGTGGACCTTGTCAGAAACGGCGTTGGTCAGGGCACGGATGATGTTGTCTGACACGTGCTGGTGCAGGGCTGGGACGGCACATCGGGAAAAGTAGTGGCGGCTGGGGACCGAATACCGAGGGGCGGCCGCCGCCATGAGGTTGCGAAAGGCCTCGGTCTCTACTAGCCTATAGGGCAGCATCTCCAGGCTAAGCAATCTGGAGATGTGCACATTAAGGGCTTGGGCGTGCGGGTGGGTTGCACTATATTTGCGTTTCCGCTCCAGCGTCTGGGGTATGGAGAGCTGAACGCTGGTGGATGCTGTGGAGGATCGTGGAGGCGACGATGGGGTTTTTGTGCCAGGGTCCTGGCAGGGGCTGACTATAGCTGACACAGGGGAAGGAGCAGTGGTGTGCACGGCCGGAGGTGAACGGCTTGGTGCCACTGAGTGGGGTGTTAGCATTCATATGCCTGCGCATACTGTGGTAGTTAAGCTAGTAGTGGGGGAACCCCTGCTGATCCTGGTTGGCAAAGGTTGCACACCACAGTCGTCGGTCTCATCCGGTGGTTTTCCTAAAGAACCTCCATACTTCTGAAAATCTAGCCTTCGCCGCGGAGCCCTCGCCACGGGAGCTTCACTACGTGACACTTTGGCGTGATAGCACCTGCTCTGGCCCTGCCTCTCGTCTGCCCCACCACTGCCTCTTCCAACCTGTTCTGGTCGAGGACTCTTCCTCCGTCTCAGAAGCACTGTGTTCACTCCGGCCTCTCAACCCAGCTTGGTTCTGTCACCTATCATCTCCCTCCCATCACTGCTGCTCCCCCCTCGGACTTCCTGCCCTGAACAACTTCACCACTGTCTGACAACCGTGTCTCCTCATCGTCGGACACCTCTTTACACACTTCTTCCACTACGTCAAGAAGGTCATCATCACCCCCAGACTGCGACTGGTGGAAAACCTGGGCATCGGAAAATTGCTTCTCAGCAGCAACCGGACAAGTGTTTGTGACTGTGGGAAGGGTCCAGAAACAGTTACTCAGAGTATGCTGGTTCAATGCCAAATTTTCCTGGGGGGGCAGACGGGGGGAGTGAGGCTGAGGTGCAGGAGCTGGGAGGAGTGCCGATTTCGGTGACATGGGTGGACTCCGTGGAAGACTGACTGGTGGACAAATTGCTCGAAAGCATTGTCGGCAATCCACGACATCACCTGTTCGCACTGTTCTGGCCTCAACAGTGCTACTACCACGAGTCCCAGTAACTTCAGACATGACACCTAGGGAGTGTAGCTTTGTGGCATCCCCTGCTCCCTCATCAGCAGGTGGTGTCTCACCCCGCCGGACCACGGCCTCTGACCCCTGCAGTATTGGACGCCCACGTCCCCGCCCTCGTCCTCTACCCCTAGCCTCGGGTTTAAACATTTTTGAAAATGAAAGTTATAACTTTTAATTTTTTTTTAACTTTTTTTTGTGTTTTTTTGTGGGTTTTTTTTTGTGTTTTTTAGTTTTTATAAAACCAAACGATGCTATCCTATTGCTATGGCTATTTTCTAGCCAAGTATGAAAAGCACACTGCTATGGCCAGATGAATGACGCTGATTGAGTTATGAAAAATAAACGTAAAATAAAAAGGAAATGGCAGACTGTGCCTAATTTAAATCAAACCCCTAATAAATTTTCCCACTTCGGTCTTTGCGATGGATATGTGCGTCACAAAGCGCTAAACACAAAGGTCGCCCAAGTCTCACTACAAATTCTCACCATTTGGTAGTATATGCACTGCAGCAAGACGACACACCCCAGCAGATCAAACAGAAATAAATATATATAACGTATTGTGGCGAGCGTTGTTTGGATTCTCCTATGGCCTATTTTCTAGCCAAGTATGAAAGCACACTACTATGCAAGATGAGATGACGCTGAGTTATTAAAAAAAAACTACGTAAAATAAAAAGAAACTGGCAGACTGTGCCTAATTAAATCAAACCCTAATAATTTTCCCACTTCGGTCTTTGCGATGGATATGTTGCGTCACTAAGCGCTAAACACAAACGGTCGCAAGTCTCACTCACAAATTCCAATTTGGTAGTAGATGCACTGCAACAAACTACAGCACCAAGATCAACCATAAATAAAATATATATAATGCTATGTAGGCGTAAGTAAGCCATTTGATTCTCCTATGGCTATTTTCTAGCCAAGTATGAAAGCCACTGTATGCCAGATGAGATGACCTGAGTTTTAAAAAAATCAACGTAATAAAAGAAACTGGCAGACTCGTTGTGACGTAATGATAGATCAACCAATAATTTCCCACTTTGGCGTTTGGGGTGGATATGTGTGTCACTAAGAGCTAAACACAAGGTAGCAAGTCCCCATCAAATCCTCACAATATGGTACTAGCTGCAAATAAAAAAAAAAAAAGTATAACGTTATTGTAGCCCTAGAAGGGCTGTTGGGTTCTTGTTGATCACTCCTGCCTAACACTATTCTAATAGAACACCCTAACGCTTCCCTGACCCACAGCAGCTCTCTCCCTAAGGCATCAGACACAGAATGATCCGAGCAACGCAGCAGGGGCTAGTCTATTCAGGGTCACCTGATCTGGCCAGCAACCACTGCTAGTCGACGTGTAAGGGTACCACGTCATGCTGGGTGGAGTGCAGAGTCTCCTGGCTTGTGATTGGCTCTGTTTCTGGCCGCCAAAAAGCAAAACGTCGGGAGCTGCCATTTTCTCGAACGGGCGAGTATTCGTCCGAGCAACGAGCAGTTTCGAGTACGCTAATGCTCAAACGAGCATCAAGCTCGGACGAGTATGTTCGCTCATCTCTAGTCACCAAGTAAGCCTGAACTAAACAGCAAATCTTATTGCAGCCTGTTCAATTAAAATCTCCCACAGAAAAAAATATTTGCAGACTAGGCGCAGACATCCACACTCTCAGTGCAAAAACACTATATGTAACTTGCATATTCTTACTATGAGATACATATGTATATTAATATGTAACATGTTACTTTGATTGTGGGGTCATAGAGATTTTAACAGGGAGAAATACACAGTACTAACTCACTCTGTAATCCATGTCAAAATCCATATTCAACACTGATAGATTTTTATGCAGATGCATTGAAATTTTTCATGGTATTATTAAAAGTTCTAAATTTTGAACTAGAAAAAAATTTAAGCCAGAAATATGCCAAAGGGACACTTGTTTGTAATATATATATATATATATATATATATAATATAATATCTATATAAATCACGGAGTGTGGCAGCACTCAAGATACGGCTGAGTGCAACTCAGGTGCACCTCCCAGAACCTAGACAGGGTCCATCCACATTCAAAAACCAAAAAAAATGGCAGCACTCCGAGAGTCAAAATGTGGCAAAAACTTACTAGTCTATTCACAATTGTGTCAAGGCTTCAGAAAGGCTCAGGTAAGGAGCCGAAACGTAGCCTTGACCTAGAGTGTGAATAAACGAGTAAGTTTTTGCCACATTTTGAATCTCGGAGTGCTGCCATTTTTTCGCGTTTTTATATTTATATACAAATTTTATTACTTATTATAGTCTGTGTGAACAGAATTTGTTTCTAAAGAAACATTTGCATAGCCTTTCCCACAATCTAGTGTAAAACACAGACAGAAAACTACTTCTTGTCGAGCTCCAAGTTCAGACTTTGGAACTTTAGTGTATACTTAGTACATTACAATGTTGCAATGGTTGACCTCTGCTACTTAGTAGAAGGAAATATTTAGAAAAAACTACTTATCTTCAGAATATACTGTCTTAGTGGTCCTGTGCTCTAATGAATAGTTGTGCATAGTTGTCTTCACACAACTCTCAACCCAACACTCACCATAGTAACTGATGACCTTCATATTTCACGCTCAAGGCGTTCTTCTTCTGATTTACTTGACCCTTCTGAAGCTTTGACAGTGAATCATGCTCTTTTCATATATTTCTTTCACTGCTATCCAGAAGAAACTCCTCCTAGTGGCTTCTTTGTCTCTATTGCAGAACTGTTGCTGAGTTTCACGCGCCATCCTCTGCTTCAAACAATCTGTCCCATTCTGTGACTCCTCTCATTTTACTCCTTCATGCAACCTTGTGACCTTATGTATGCTTGAATGAATTGAATAACAGAAATTCTTGTTCAATATGCAAATAAAAAGTTATTATGACATTTACTTTTAATTCATAATGTCCTCCAAGTATTTCACAATATGTCCTGTTGAAATCATTTAAGAGTAGACATCATTTACAAGAACTACTTGATAAAATCTAAATAAAATGTATATATAATATAAAAGGATTCCTTACTATTGTTATTGACATTCCTATAATAACTATTGTTTTTAAAGGGGTCTCGGAATTTTAAAAAATTGTACTGGGGGGGGGTGACAATTATGGAATAACAAACATGTTTTGAAATGAACACTCGATCAAGCTAATCAGGGGGTAGGGACACAATGTACCGTCACCAGATCAAACAGATTGTTCCAAACAAATCAAAAACCACAAAAAGAAGAAACAAAAAACATAATGTAGAAAGCATAAAGTAACAATTTTTTAGAGCAATTAAAAAATCCATTATAAAGACAGAACATAGACAGAAAAGTCCACCAATGGTCAAAATGACTATATATATAGATATACACACACCACACACAACACACACACACACACCACACACATACACACCACACACACATACATATAAATAACAAACAAACCACAAAAGACTGTATATAGGTAAATTAGGTCTAGTCAACGTATTTGCTTACAAAACAAGGACATTTGTTTGCACATTACCCAGAGGAATAACAGCTTACAGTCCTGACAGTGTGTACTTTGCTCAGCTAATGTTATTTCTACTATGTATTTTACTATGCATTTCCCTTTAGTATGCATCTAATCATGTATTTATGCATTGTGTTTGTACATTGATTTACTGTCTGCTGTATTTTTTTTACTTTTTGTGTCAAATGTACTTTTTACCTATTTGCCCTCGGTGACACTATTAGCTCATTTGAACTGTTTGTTTTTATCTATTACGTCCCTTAGTCCATGTAGTGATATTGTGATATATTGGGGCAGATTATCAAGCAGTCTGAAGTCAGAATATTTCTAGTTGCCCATGGAAACCAATCACAGCTCCCCTTTAAAATATTCATGAGCAGGTAAATGAAAGCTGAGCTGTGATTGGTTGCCATGGGCAACTGAAATATTCTGACTTTCAGAACTGATTGATAAATGTGCCCCATTATATTTAATATATGTTTATTGTCTGTTTTTATTCAGTAGTGTATAATCTTTTTCCTTTTTTCCTATATTTTCTCTTTATCACCTGAACTTTTCCATTGATATAATTATTGCCAGACTGGCGCTGTGTTTGGCTGGTGGTAACTACACATGTGCTGCCATATTTCTCTGGGTAATGTGCAATACCTTATTACCTCTATACAGGACTTATTGTAACTTATTGTTTATTAGTTATTTGACCATTGGTGGACCTTATCCTGTATATGTTGTCTATTTAAATGGATTTGTTTAATGTCTAATAAAGTGTTATTTTTCTTACTGTGAGCTGGAGAGACTTATATAGACATCCGGTTGTTGTCCGGTTTAAAAAAATGTTGTATATAACAAGAAGGGCTATACAAACAATAAACCAATTAAACTTACTCTCTCCCTGTTCCAGGTCCATTCCACATTGCCACTCGTTTTCTCCGGAGATTGAAAATTGGGTTTCGGTCAGGGCTCTGGCTGCGCCAGTCAAGAATCGTCTTTAGAGTTGTTCGAATCCATTGGTTTGTTATTTAGCTTTGTGTTTATGGGTCATGTCTTGTTGGAAGGTGAACTTTTACCTAGTCAGAGGTCCAAGCACTCTGGAAGAGTTTTTTAACAGAATATCTCTGTACTCGTGCCACATTCATCTTTCCTTCAATTATAACCAGTCGCACTGTCCCTGCAGCTGAATAACACCCCTATAGCATGATCTGCCACCACCATGTTTCACTGTTGGGATGGTATTTTGAAGGTAATGAGCATGCTGGTTTTCCCCACACATACCACTTAAAATTAACACCAGAAAGTTACATCTTTGTCAGACCAGGTAATCTCATTTTATAGTGTTGGAGTTCTTTGTGTGCTTTCTTCCAAACTGTATGCGGCTTTTATATGTTTGCACTGAGGAGAGTCTTCCTCTGGCTAACTTTGCCATAAAGCCCCAACTGGAAGAGGGCTGTGGTGATAGTTGATGTTGTGGAACTTTCTTTTACTTCCCTACTCTTCCTTGCAACTCAGCCACTGACACTTGCAGTGCTAGCTGCTGGTTGCAATAAAATGTCAGGGGCATGTGGAAATTGACAACCCATTGCCTACAGCCGGAGTCTTTTCATATTGTTCTTGTCAAATCACAGGTCCGTAGATCCCACAGTCTAGTGTGCTAGAGGGACACTATTAAGATCCATAGCAAAATTCTGGGAGCTGAAAGTTATGTTCTTAAACTATTTATCAAGGATGTTGTAAGAATTTTGACTCTTCCGAAGGTTTAGCAGAAATGTTCGACAGAAGTAAACAGCTGACACAGTTGTGCGTATTGTTGTTGTGTTGTGCACTTTCCATCATAAGCTGTTGCTTTACTGTGTGCTTACTGTCTGAGTGTCAAAATATATTTATACCCATTAAGAGATACTTCTTCTTCATTACTGCCATAGGGCTATTGATATTATATTTTCACATACTCTGTGCATTATGACATTGGGCAAATTCAAACAACTAGAACTCCTGAACCTGGGTACCTAGTAAAGAAAAACAGGGGGGAGTGTGTAAAAGACAACAATATTCAATGGTATGTAGCAAAAAAAGGTATCAATTTTTTATACATAACACTAAACACTGACATTAAAAACATCAAAAATGAGCACTCAAGATAAAGTGCTATCCACAGTGCATGATAATAACATGTCCGGTTCTCCCCCTACTGAAATTATGTTGAATCTAAGCTTGGTGTTGGTATGGATAATAATGTGATCAATAATAGACTGTGCATGTTATTGTTCCAGTGCGGTACACAATATAAAGAGTATCCCACAATCAATGTATGAAATGATGCTTCAAATAGGACCAGACAATGCAATAGAGTCTAAATACAAATGAAAAGAGTTGATATCACCAAGTTGTAAGGTGGGGGAGATCACGCGCCCTGGTACCTAGAAATTCTCTAAGATATTAACTTTCCCAACTTTTGACGGTATGTACTGAATGGCGGTAGGTGTGCATTCCCGCATATGCATACTATTGCGTCCAGATTCTGGACATTGGCTGCTGAACGAAGCCGTCCCAGAAGCTGCAGGTGTCAGCTGAATGTTACAGCTGACACCCGTCTCTAAAACCTGGGATCGGAGATTCCTCTGATCTCAGGCTTGCAACCCGTTACACCTCACGCTCAGGTCCCAACTACAGGACAACGCCCACCCCCGGCAGTTACTGGGGTTGTACGACGTAACACATGCGCAGCATGCTCAGTGTATTGCACAGTACAGTGTAATACAACTGTATTACACTGTTAAAGGGGTTTTCAATTTCCTAGTGATGTTAACACAATAAAGATCATTTAGAAAATTGGCTTTGGTGGCAAGAGGTTAAACGTGTGGATGCTTCACATAACTCGATGTATCAACTGTTAAAATTGCAGTAAAAAAATTGATATAATACATTTCTGGGGTTCTCTTGTTCAATATCACACCAGATTTGTATTTCTTTGTACAAAAGTGCAAAATCACCAAGTTTATCTAGCCAGATCATGTCCTTCAAAATGGAAAATATATTTTTTCCACTCTCTGCCCAAACACCAGTTACATGCACAATGTTTAATATTTCCTTACTTGCCTAAATTGCCTAAAAAATTGTCTTATTTTAATTTTTCATTTGACCCCATACAGAAATTAAAACAATGGGGTCAAAGAGATGCTTTTCTTATGATACACATGTGGAGTGAAAATGGTCACATATCCATTGTGTAAATTCCGTGTGAGTGAAGTTAGGGGCTTTCATTTTTCTGGGGACCTCAGAGTCTCTCCAAATGCATCCTAGGGCTTGAAAAGTATCCAAGCTAAATCTGCCGTGGAAAGGCCTAATGGTGCTCCTTCCCTTTTATGCCCCACCATTACCCATACGGCAGTTTTGCATTTGGCTTGTTGGCCCTACATAACCGGAATGAAATTGCTTACCTCACTATGGTCGTTGCATTTTTATTTAACTCCATGTGAATGTGTAAGATGTATGGCAAAATATCAACAAAAAAGTATATTTTCCAATGTAACCTCCATTTATTTTATCCCTTAAGCACTACTGAAAGAGTTAACAGACTTCCTAAAAGCTGTTTTTAGGGGTACAGTTTCTCAAATGGGTAATTTATGGAGTTTTTTTTTTAATACTAAGGCCTTCAAAGTTTACTTGAAACCAGAGCTATATTTAAAAATGCAGGTTTTGGCAATTTTTGGTAAATATAAAAAAATATACGTATAGTTCTAAGCCTCCTAACATCCTAAGAAAGGATGCTTAAAAGAGTCAACATAAAACAGACATATAGCGAATCTTAATTATTGGAATATGGATGATATCACTAGCTGACTAAAAGTATACTCTTCTGAATTGGGTGAATTTTTTCCAAATATCTGCAAAATTATTTTTTTTATGAATATCAAAGTCATTGAGAAGTTAGAGAGGACCTCTCACCTTCCTCCTTCATTGACTCCAGCTCTTTGCATACATTAATACTTACAGCTCTATAGATTTTGGCTTAGCGGAACTTCCCTCTAGCCCCAAGTATTGAAGCTCAATGTCATTATGTTTGGACTCTATTTTTTTGGGTTTGGTGATGAAGGTAGTGAACGTTTGTCACTTCGAACAACAAAGATAAATTATTACAAACAAATTATGCATTTTTTTCTAGCAGATATATGTGCATGGGAACTTCAGGTAAAGCAGCAGCAGTTATTTTGCAACTACATAAACATTTCTAGGTACAGATGAGCAGCAAAGTAGCTGACCTGAGTCACACTGCTACCTAGCAGATGGCAATTATGGTTTGTTGTGATAAATGTTTTGGATTAACGCAAAGAATATTTTTGTAACTGAGCCTTATCGATATTGGTTCCATTCTCTGAATCCCTTGATGAATATTTACTCAGTGCAGGCATTTCAATTCTGTTTACAATGAACCTTATTCCACTAAGCTTCTCATGTTTGCAGATCCTAAGAGTATCACTCCTCTTAAGTTTACACATCTCTAGAATTAACACATCATTACAACACGCTGCATGTATCAGACACCACATCTACGTCAGGAAGAATCCATGATTCTAACTTCTGTAATTTGGAAAGAAACTAATATTAGATTTGGAGATCCTCTATCTCACAATACCTTGCATTGTCTCCTTCATAAAATGAATCATGATACTTTGTTGCATGAATTCTATATAACATACAGGCAAATAACATTTTAAATAAAAGCCAAGAAATAATAATGCTGAAAAAAAACAAAAATAAGTCTAGCTCTACATTTTAACAAACATATTAACTGTTTAACATGCAAAGTGTAAGAGATTTTTAAAGGTTTGAGGTTTCAAGCCACATAGACTTACATAATGAATAAGGTTGACAAATACAAAGGTTTATTAAAGGGACTGTTCCACTTTCAGAAAATAAGTGATATTGTAATGAACAGTTATACCATTTTCCAGTATACTTTCTGTATAAATCCTCGTAGTTTCTAGATCACGGCTTCGTCATTCATTGGGGCCCCCCCGGATTTACTTACCCGTCCTGTCGCGCTCCAACATAGACCGGTTTTTTATACACGGAGAAATAAACAATGGAGTTTTTTTAAATAATGACAGCAAGTGGAGGTCTAGAAACTAAAGTCCCCATTAGTAAATATGCGCAAAATAGACCATAAAATCTAAAACAACTGCCCTAAATTCTGCTACTATAAATCTGCTCATGGATTGTTGCAGTAAAGTGCCCCTCTGTGTCATTCTACCATGCCCAGAAACAGCAGCAACATATACAACCACATACAAATTTGGCTCTGAGTACAATGGCATATGTATTTTATATACTAGAAAAAATTTTACGAATGTTATAAATGAATAAGAGTACAGAAGTGTATTTAAAGGAAACCTACCATTTGATTTCAGCATTTTGAACCAAACATAGCTTGAGAATGCTTAGTACACTGATGCAGAACTATCTTCTAAACACATTACACTGAGCTCTTAAAAGGTCCAGCTAGGACTAAGTAACCAAGGCTGGATCACTGATACACAGTAGCTGGGGGATGATGCAGCATTAGTTACTTCTGCCTCTCAGGGATAACACCAGTGAGTACATTATACCGGTGCAGTGCATAACTAATAAGAGAGGAAAAACACTGAGCCAGGAAAAGGCACAAGAAGCTTCATTATCATATTGTAACAGGCGGTCCACTATCGTAAGGCACCCGACTTACAGACAACCCATAGTTACAGACGGACCCCTCTGCCCACTGTGACCTCTGGTGAAGCTCTCTGGATGCTTACTATAGTCCAGACGCAATGATCAGCTGACGGTGTCTGTAATGAAGCTTTAATTGATATATTCTTGTCCAATTACACCCAAAATTTTGAAACTCCAATTGTCACTGGGGCAAAGAAAAATTTTTTTCTAGAACTTCCAATAAAATATACAGTTTCGACTTACATACAAATTCAACTTAAGAACAAACCTCCAGACCCTATCTTGTATGTAACCTGGGGACTGCCTGTAATTGTTTTTTCAGCAAAACTACTCAGCTCAACCACTAAACAAGATATGCCTCTGCATCAGTGTTGCTACAGCATTCTCAGTTAATTTGGTTCATAATGCTCTGAAATCAAATGGCAGATTTCCTTAAACTAGCTCAGTGTACCATACCAATCATAACAGGACCTTGTTCCACGATCTAATACCAGGACAGTGTTACTAAAGTACATAGCAGGGCAACATGTAATAGTGCATAATAGTGCATAATAGTGCATATAGTGTTATGTTAGCCTCTGCTATTGTTATGCAATATCTACTAAATGTGCAAGTATTTATTATTTTGAGGCCATTCATAGTCAAAGTGTATCTGAACTTTTCATCATTTATTATACTTTCATAGTGGTTGGCTGATATATTGAAAAATTATTGAAATAGACTGCCTTTCGAAAAAAATTCTAACATTTCAACTCACTAATGATTTTACACAATAAAGATAATTTTTTTACCCCTTATTCTACAATTTTACTCAGTTGTACTGCTGTTTTAGCTCATATCTCAGTTGATGGTGAGTGTAAGATCCCGGTGTGGGCAGTCAATTATGGGCGGACACATTATGATCCCTCTGTGGCTGGCAAATGTCCTTTTAGATTAGATCAGGGTACAGGCTTTATACATTTTCATTTAGTCTGAACATTCACTAGTATCGTGACACATAGAATGAGAGATGAGACAGATCAGAGATGAGAGATGATTAGATCCATGTGATGAATATTACTCATGGCATTCTCAGCTCTGCTATAAACAGCCATAACATACACTGTTAGCACTGCGATATAACTCCTTCCCCCCTCGCTGGATAAAGCATGACCTGACTTTGACTGCCTGTTAGACTTGTGCTTTACTCTCCTAACCATGCCGGGAGGAAGCCTCTGTGTGAGCTTGTCCTGGAATGCATCAGTGGGGTTGGACCCATGTCTTCCCAACCCTAAAGTCAGACAATTAACGGTTGGAACCAGGGGCAAGCAAAATTGCATACCCACGACTGATAGAGAAGGTTGGAATTATATCGTGAAATGCTGTATTTTTCTTAATACATTGAATTATAGAATGTGTTATTTTGTGATCCTGAGTATATTTAAGAATCTTGTCTTCTTGGGAATACCTCTTTAAAAGGAAGTCACATCCCACCAAAAACAAAGATGCAATTTTTAAATACAGGTTAGAGTCATACTGAAAACAAAGGCTTTCTGGAAAAAAAAGATTGTCGAGTTGTATTATTGGATGACCTGTATAATGGCATAATTCTGCTGCCAGGGCTTCATGTAGTTAAAGCTGTTACAAGTTTGTTTTACTTTGTAATGTAAAAATCCAGTGTATAATTTGAATATTAAATAAGAAACATCCTGCATTGCAAATGCATCTCTAATTTTCTATTGGCATTAACTTACAAAAAGTAAAGTGCTATCTGAGCCTCCATGACATCCAGTCCTGTCTACTGAAAAAACAAAAGGAAACCCACATGGTCTATTAAGCACAGTATTCAATCATTCTCTAAGTATGGCCATACATATTCCACTGTCATAGTTATAACTAATTCTATGGTGACTTAAGCATTTCCTTCTGATTATCCCTAATGTACTAATGGGATGAGCAATCAACATGCAAGTGAGACAGTTTAATCTGTACTCATTAGCTGACAAAACTGGAACGCAATTGTAATGAATGTTAATGTAATGTGATGAAGTGTTCATATTACGGTAAGTTTTTTGTACTCACCTAACAAAAGCCGATAAAGTAGGTGTGTGTATTGTAGTATATGTAAACCGTGTGTACCAATGGATAACATTTTCTAGAAGCAACGGGCCAATGGTATTATAATTACAGTGATTTGTCATTACATTATAAAACATCTATGTACTTCATAGAGAAATTCAGCGGTGTCATCTGTCACAGCATGCAACTACTGCACTTTCCTGCCTGTTGGCCAGGGTCAATCACAATACAAAAGGCACAACCCTTGTGTACAAGGGGGTTGTCAGCCAATTAGGCTTGAAAGTTATAACCAGTTTAAAAATTCTTCTGAAATATTACAGTTTTTTTACACTGTCCAGTAAAGCTGACAATAGCAAGATCCTTGCATATCTGAGAAATTACTTGTCAGTAGTCATCCACTTATATCAGATAAACTACATTTAAGGTAATACCTCCATAAGTTTGAAACAAATAATAACACAGGACCCATGACTGATCATGCCTAGAATACTCTTCTTAAAAGTAAGTAAGGAGCATTATCAAGTGCAACCAGTCCCAACCAAGGGAATATGACTGAGCTGAAGACTTCACAGACATCACAGTCATTAGGATTATTCAGAGTAGTGGACCACAACTGCATCCAAAGTCGATAACTATCCTAAGGATAAAGTCTGTGATTACTGCAAGACAGCGCACAGTGCAAGTTGTGTTCTACATCCAACACAGAGAGCAGGAGCAGGAAGAAAGGACATGGATGATCCTCTTGCCACACAAGAATATTCGTTTCTTTAGTTTCAGAAGTAAAAACTGTTAAAGTATAAAACTTTTACTCTAGCACAGTAAGTAAGCAATTCTCGAATCTAATTTATAAGCTGAATGTATGTGTGTGTATATCTATGCAAGTTCCACTTAAGGAATCTGCACCTTGCATTACAAATCAGCAAATTTGTCCAGTTGTTGCTGTGACTCAGGGAACGTCATAGACCATGTTTCAGACCAAAATTTTCACCCCACTGTTTCAAAATCAAACTAAATAAATTACGGCAAAGATGAGTCGGATGCATTGTCTTATGGTAGTAGCAGTGGAAACTTGAGTGGCTGATTGGTTGCATGGGCAAACTAAGCAGTTTGCTTTCATACACTTGCTGATAAATCCTCAATAAAACCCAAGCAAAGAAGTAATGGATAGGAAGGAGACACATGAGAGGATGAAGTCACGCGATGACAGTCACGGAAGAGTGCCAGTGACAGCAAATCAATGAAGAGAAGGGTGCCCAGGCAACAAAGACGGTTCAGACTGAAAGAGTAGCTCGGCAAACAGCATACGGTCACTGAACGAGATGCCAGCACAACAGTCACTGAAATAAGACTGTGGCAACAACAGTCACTGAAATGAGACTGCTGGCAACAGACAGTCACTGAAATGAAGACTCCTTCCGGCAACAGACAGTACTGGAATGAGCTGCCGGCAATAGACAGTCATTAGAGAGACTGCCATCAACGACAGTCACAGAAAGAGACTACGTGACAGACAGTCACTGAAAGACATTGGTTGGTGACAGGACACGTCACTGCAGGAGACTGCCAGTCAACAGGACAGTCACTAAATAAGACGCTGGGTGACAAGAACATCATGAAAAAAACTGCCAGCAACAGTCCCACTGAAAGAGGACAACGCAGCGAAGACAGTCACATGAAAAGGGACAACCAGCGACAGACAGTCACTGAAAGAGGAAACCAGCGACAGAACAGTCAACGAAAGAGACTGCAGCGCAGACAGTCACTGAAAGAGATACCAGCGCTAGACAGGCAATGATAGGAAAGAAAGAGGGGTTTGTTAACCTATTCTATTTGGTTTTAGTTAGAATAGTCTATTTACTAACCCGGGCAACGCCGGAGCTACAGCAGGTTTTACTTTAATTAGCTATCTGCAGCGTGTTTTATCTTGTCCCCCGAAAGGTTATGGTGAGAGGGACGTTGAACCTGAGTGATATCACAGCTTAACAAATTGTATGCAAATTGTACAGACACCGATCACCTGGCAGTTTTTTACAAACCAAGCATACAGCCGTTATTTTTTATTGTAAAGAAACATTAAAATGCAATAAGACATTGTTCAGAGGAGTTATACCAGTATACTCAAAAGTGTATATCAACACAAAAAAATAGAAAACAAGACGAGCTAGAGGGCCCCATGAAGCTCCTTCAGGGTAAGCACAAGGTGTGTTTGGTTGATGGGACAGTAAGTACATAACTAACTTCTCCTCTTTTCTTGATACGACACCTGCAACAAACACGTCCATCAATGCTACTCTTGCATGCCCTACAATAATGCACCATTGAGTATGCATCATATAACAAGCTCGCGCACCACTGCATGGTGATAACAGAAAGGAAAAATGTCAAAGTGCATATCTAAAATGCGAGTACAGTGAAACTATAAGTCAAAGCTCAGTTGTATTTTACAATTGGTTTTTGTAGCGCACGAAAAATATACCTTCAGATACATTATACAGACAAAATATGTGACACTGAACTGGTTTTGGACATTTGATACTGATAATCTAAGGTATTTTACTTATCCCTGTGCTTAGCAAAGAGAGCGTGGGGAGACACTGGTATGATAATCCGCCCTCATACCAAGATTGGTTTTTGTGTGATTACTTACAATGGCACAATTCACTATGTTGAAAACTGATAATCACTAAGTGTATTTTTTGCCACTACATTTCACTATTGCAATTAATGAAAATCTTCATTAGTGAACAGATGTTTTCTATCCGAGTCTGCAAAGTTTGGTAGGTTAGCATATTTTACATTTTTGCATTGGTGGACGAAGCAATTTAAAAAAAAAAAACCCTTGCATACACCATGTGCGTTTTTTGTTCCTTGGAACTAAAGAAAACTTCGGGTAATGTTCCTGTGGATAATGTTGATGCGGTTATCCTAACAGATAGATTTTTTTGCATGTTTTAAAACATTGGCTAAATCTAGCCAACAAAATAGGGAGCTGGACTTTTTACTTTTTGGGTTTTTGTGAGTGTTCTGACCTTTTTTGTTGCTGTTAACAATTTTTTTGGCTCCTGCTGCAGAGTCCCACTTGGATAGGCTCTGAAATGAAGTCTTCTCTTGATAGGTTTTTGCACAAATTCAGAAGGTACACATTATAAGACTATGGGGCTGGGCTATCGACCTTAAGTGAAATGTGTGCTATGGGGGTGAACATTGGGCATTTAAATAGAGTGTTTCCCACATGTTTTTCCTATGGGTTTTATTTAGTATCATGGGGAATCTGTATGCTTATGTGCATTTGGGTGTTAATCAAACACTAGACTGTAATTTGCAACGGGAATAAAAACGTGAATCTTGATGTGCTGATTTATGTATGTATAATAAATTGGTAAGGCAAACAATCTCTAAACCGACCGCAAAAAATTAGGAATGGTCGTTCAATGTATCTGCCATACAGAAAAGAGCTGTCGTCAAATGTCGGCGTGTGTAATATCCGATTGTGTTCTTCCCACAATGCCATTACAAGTTTGAGGGATGGAGGGGAATATTTGTCCCCCATAGGGACACCTGAACAAAAAAAAAAATATCGTAAGAATACTACACTCAAAAGTGGGAAAATTTGGTCATAGATAGTAGTGGACCTGATGGAGGAAAGGGGGTTCAACTATTTGGGGTGTAAGCTATAGCTCTCGGTGTTTAAATCAAAACAATTAACGACTTGGCATTTTGTTAGTTTTTTCACTTTCAGTCTTTTTCACAACTCACGCACCTTTCGAAAAATGTATAACTTTTTTTAGCTTTTTCCCCATCAAAGAGCTGGAACATATTAATGGTGAAAACACAACATTTGCGACGTGTAATTTCCTTGTGGTTGGATATTTTGCCTTTCACTGTGCGCCGCAAATGACATTACTTATTCTTTGGGTTCTGGTACAATGGGGGATACCCAAATTTGTATAGGTTTTATAATGTGCTTTCAACATTTAAAACGCCTGGCGAGTATGACGGGGGCGGAGAGAAGCATTGAGAATGGGGGAAGGAGGTTAAGCGACTGGCGCAGTATATCTTGGTGCCCCGAGCTGCTGGGTGTCATGTTTGTGCAACTTTAGATTGATAATTTTATTGCTATAATTTTTAGGACCCGTGAACCTTTTAATCACTTGTATAAAAAATATTTTTATATTTTTTTAAAATGACCAAAAAAATGCCATTTTTTCGACGTTGGGTCTATTTTCCGTTTACGGGGTTACATGCAGTGAAACGCGGTATTATATTTTGATTAGACGGCACTTTTTGACGAGGTGATGCTAGTTGTGTGTTTTATGATTTTTCACCTGTGTATTAATCGTTTGTGCAGTTTTCAGGGAAAAGGGGGGGGATTATGAAGGTTAGCGGTTTTAAGGTATAAGGGGGGATTTTAAACGTCGGGGGTCAGGTTACGGTAGACTACTGTTTATAGCTCCCTAGGATACTTTAATCCGTAGGTGTCGATCGATCCTATCACATCTGCACATACTGGGGTACGTTTTTTTCCTCCTATTCATACAATGTGCAATAGCACATTGGTAGGAATGGTGTTAAAAAGGGAAGAAGATAGGGGTGCGGGGCTGAGACAATGGCGGTCGATCGATGTGAAGAACAACCTAGCACCCGCTAGCAACCGATCGCAGATGTACGGAAGCCTTTGCTGCATATGCAGGTAAGAGCTTACCGGCTTATGGAGTAGGGCTCAGCCCGTTGAGCCCTCCCATGCACTGGGACCCGGCGCGGCCGTACTAGTATAGGCGCGATTCAGGAAAAAAAAGGGGATAAGGGAAATTCGGAACGCATACCAATCGCCACAGTTATACGGATAGGATGGTGTAACGAAAAATACTACATTAATGCAGGCACAGCCAGGAAATTAGCAACCACATTCCAATGTTACTTCCTTTAAGCTTCAGTACATGTCCGCCCTTGTCATGATTACAACAACCCCAGTTTTTATGTACTAATAGGTTGAGTTGTAAGTCCAAGCCATTCGCAGAAACTCTTCATTTACGGAACCTAATTCCTCCATTCGATCTAGGACCCATGGACGGTGGGGATGGAAATTTCGCTTATGTTTTTTCGTCAGAGTAGTCAGGATCGGATTATGTGATCACCAATTCTAAATCTAATGCTAAATATACACAGATTGTCTCAGGTTGGAAGAGCCCAGCCAGCATGAACAGGTATCGTTGGATTGTTATCCAGGCTCTCACCAGCTGTGCTAACCACTATGATTTGTCAGTAACTTTACGTGACCAACTATAATTATTCATGAAGCAAAAAATTAATAAATCAAAGTGGGCAAAATAAAGATAGGAACTGTTAAATGTTCTGTAATCAATTATTTTTTTATTTTTTGTGTGGCACTGTACCGTAACTAGCACAGGGGGAACGTGATTAGGAGTATGCTTTTATCTGTAAAACCTGTGTTCCCCATCCTTTGCGTGCTTTGCTACGGAGAGGGGTGGGTTGAGAATGTGTACATCAACAAACTACTTAACAGGGGTGTTGAATTCTAAGGCCCTAATAGAGTCACATTATACTTACCTGTGTTAGCATGCATTTCACTTGTTAAATAAAACTCCAAAACAGAAAAGCCCACAGACAACTGCCAACACAACTACTAACAGTAAAGCTGGACAGAGTATTAAAGGAGGACAACCCAGCACTGCCTGACAATGTCCCACTGAGATGCATCACTTAAGGACTTCAGCAGTTATTACCGATCAAAAAGTTTCAACCAAAGTATTAGAAAATAACATTTTATCTACACGCTAAATTAAATTTGTCCAATTTACTTTTTGAGACACGATTAATGGA
Organism: Engystomops pustulosus; assembly: GCA_019512145.1. NCBI lineage: Eukaryota > Metazoa > Chordata > Amphibia > Anura > Leptodactylidae > Engystomops > Engystomops pustulosus. The sequence goes on along the minus strand of CM033642.1, from coordinate 80,834,219 downwards.
CGGGGATGGAATTTAAACATGAGTTGTAGTTCCCTCACAATAATTTCACGGCATTATTTTGTTCAAACCCACTGAAGCTAAAGCTGAAACAGTATGAGCTTCAGCAGTGAATTGTTTTGTTTCAAAAATTCATTTGGGTGGTAACTGTACCGACCAAAAAGTCTAAATGTTGTTGTCTCTGTCCAAATATTATGACCTGACTGCATATATAAATAAATAAGTGGTTATATAAATATGTGAATAATACACATTGACGTACATAGACAATAAGTTCTGTTTTAAAGTGGGAGGTAGTAGACTGCAATCTTTCATTGACGTTATTGCCTTGAATGTGTGAAGATCTAATTTTCATAAATGTAGTCATTTGGTCCTATCGTCGGACACCTCTTTACACACTTCTTCCACTACGTCAAGAAGGTCATCATCACCCACAGACTGCGACTGGTGGAAAACCTGGGCATCGGAAAATTGCTCAGCAGCAACCGGACAAGTGGTTTGTGACTGTGGGGAGGGTCCAGAAAACAGTTCCTCAGAGTATGCTGGTTCAAATGCCAAATTTTCCTGGGAGGGGGCAGACTGGGGGGGAGGGTCATCATCACCCACAGACTGCGACTGGTGGAAAACCTGGGCATCGGAAAATTGCTCAGCAGCAACCGGACAAGTGGTTTGTGACTGTGGAAAGGGTCCAGAAAACAGTTCCTCAGAGTATGCCGGTTCAGATGCCAAATTTTCCTGGGAGGGGGCAGACTGGGGGGGAGGAGGCTGAGGTGCAGGAGCTGGAGGAGTGCCGATTTCGGTGACATGGGTGGACTGCGTGGAAGACTGACTGGTGGACAAATTGCTCGAAGCATTGTCGGCAATCCACGACATCACCTGTTCGCACTGTTCTGGCCTCAACAGTGCTCTACCACGAGTCCCAGTAACTTCAGACATGAACCTAGGGAGTGTAGCTCTGCGGCGTTCCCCTGCTCCCTCATCAGCAGGTGGTGTCTCACCCCGCCCAGGACCACGGCCTCTGACCCCTGCAGTAGTTGGATGCCCACGTCCCCGCCCTCGTCCTCTACCCCTAGCCCTCGGGTTAAACATTTTGAAAATGAAAGTTATAACTTTAATTTTTTTTTAACTTTTTTTTGTGTTTTTTTGTGTTTTTTTTCTTTGTGTGTTTTTTAGTTTTTAAAACCAAACGATGCTATCCTATTGCTATGGCTATTTTCTAGCCAAGTATGAAAGCACTTTTAACTGCATGAAGTTTAAACTCTGTACTAACAGCCTGTGTCGTCCGCCCATCGTTATCCAGCAACCAACAGGCACCAGACTTCTCTGCAGTCAAATTCACCATGGACATGTATATAAGATGACGGCCTGAGTGGTTCAAGCGACAGCAATTCCATTTATGATATTTTGTTCTATCCCCCTAAGAAGAATGGCCCCCTTGACCATTAAATATCTTTCTACAAGTAGATATAAGCCCGCGATCATCGCTTCATAAACGTAAGCTCTGGCGAGCAGGGACCCTCATCCGGTTGTTCCATACAAATGTTGGGCTCTGTTACATTACATTTGTATGTTTCCTATTTGATTGTAAAGCGACACGGAATATGATGGCGCCCATATAAATAAGTATTATGATTATTACTATGGAGGCAGTTGAACTAGAGTGTATATTAAAGGTTTGGCAGTTTTTTTAAAACTATGGTAGTTTGGATCTTGGGATGGAGATGGCGCTCCGCTTCAAGGCGAGGCTTTCGCCAATCCAAGCCCTGTATCAGGCTACTCCCCAAACAGCACTTCTAGAACATTTTGTATAAGATCAAGTGTAGTAGCGTTCTTATAATAAGTTGGGATATGGCGGGTGGGAGGGGGAATGTAAACAGATGCGCACGAAGCGCTAAATATATCGGTAAATGATAAAAGGTTGCCAGTAATTTTGGGGTTAAACAGCAGTGGTGGCGACAAAGTTAAACAAGTTTGAATGGGGAATGCCCTGTAATAGCTCTTGGGTGGGGGCCTTTTATGCCTAGGCTCAGCAGTTGAGCACCGCCTGGTCGCTTAGCGAGGCACTGATGCTGTTGCCTAGAGCTACCGACTGATGATGGCGCCAGGGACACGGATCTGGTAATTCAGAGGGGAGGAGGTGTGAGGAGGGGTGGGAGGAGGAGGAGGGAGGAGGAGGTTATAGCAGGGGCCTTTGAGACCTGGGACGAGGTAGGGCCCCGCAATCATTGCGTCGCAGTATAATGACAAGCCCCAGGGCAGACTCGGTCTAAGCCTGCACCAAGTTAAGTGTATAGTAGTAGGTTCTGATAAGTTGGGATATGGCGGGTAGGGGAATGTAAACAGAGTGCGCAAGAAGCGCTGAAATAATACCGAAATGGTAAAAGTTTGCCAGTATATTTTGTGGATACACAGAGTGGTGGCGACAAAGTTAACAACTTTAAGGTGGATCCATGAAAAACAAACCCAAATTCTCCTGGACACACCTCGTTTGATAAGGGGACGGATGTATGGAGGCAGCTATATGAAAGACTTTTGGAGGTAGGACAATGGAGACAACGTGTGGAGGCTGCTATGGAGACAATTTAATTTGGCTTAGTGCATGCAGTGGCATTCAAAAAAGTTTTCAACCAGAGGAGCAGGTAGTGGCCCCTCCAGAAAAATGAAAAGATTGAGTGCCTGTATGTGGCAGTTCAAAAAAAGTTTCAAACCAGAGGAGCAGGTAGAAGGCCCTCCAGAAAAATGAAATAGATTGGTGCCTTTGTGGCAGTCCAAAAAAGTTTCAAACCAGAGGAGCAGGTTAGGTGGCCCTCCAGAAAAATGAAAATAGATTGAGTGCCTGTAATGTGGCAGGCCAAAAAAGTTTTCAAACACAAGGAGCCGGTGGGGTGGCCCTCCCGAAAAAATTGAATAGATTGAGTGCACGTATGTGGCGAGTCCAAAAAGATTTTTCAAACCAAGGAGCCGGAGAGTGGCCGGTCCAGAAAATTGAATGAGATTGAGGGCCTGTAGGTGCACTGTATCCCACAACAAGTTTCAAAACCGAGGGGCAGGTAGGTGCACCACGACAGAAATTGATAATGTAGTGCCTGTATGTGGCACTCCAAAATTGTTTAAAACAGAGGAGGTGGCCCTCCCAGAAAAATTAAATGGGGGCCATAATAAAAGTACTATAGCTAGAGCCAGTGGGCTCCTGTCAAAAAATAGCCAGTTCCTTTTCCTCTGCTTTAGTTGTACAAAGAGGAGAGGTAGAGGGAAAAGAGGAGGAGGAGTGCATAAATTATTCAGTGTTGAGCTTCCTTACACCTGGTGTGAGATTGGAAATTATGAGAAATCCAGCTTATTCATCTTAATAAGCGTCAGCTGTCAGCAGCTGTCAGGCGACAGGCCGGTAAGCTATCGGTGATGATGCCACCAGACTGCACGCTAAAACCTCGCTCGGTACAACACGCTAGCGGCAGGGCAGGCGAAGAACTCCAAGGCGTACAGCGCCAGTTTCGTGCCACATGTCCAGTTTTGAAACCCAGTAGTTTGTAGGGAGCTGTGTGATCACTTAGGACGATGGTATGGTCAGCTACGTACTCCCCACATCTTTCTTTAAGATCAGCCCTACTACCTGCGAGACTGGGGACAGTGACAGTGTCTTGCTGGGGTGACATAAAGCTGGCAAAAGCGCTTGTAAAGCTGTACCCTTGCCAGTAGCTGGGACAAGCTGCCTGCTCGTCTACTCCCTCGCTACTGTCTCGCAGAAACTACGCACTCTGCCGCTAGCGCTGTCAGAGGGAATACTGTTTTCAGCTTGTGCACCAGGCCTGTTGGTATTTATGCATTCTCACACTCCTTTCCTCTCCAGGATGGAGTGGAAAGATTTGCTTGTACAGTGGGTCCAGGAGAGTGATACCCAGTACTCGGTGCTGGAATAAATTCTTTGAAAGCGAGGGTCACGGGATAGGCAGCCTAGCATGAAATCTGCATATGCCCAGAGTACCAACGCGTAAGAATGCACTCCCCCTCACTGGCCTGACTGGTCCATTTCCTCTCCTCCAACTCCTTCCAATCCTCTTCTTCTGCCTTACACGCTGAACAGATGAAGGACTCAACAAGGTCCCCTCTTGTCTCGCCAACCTTCTCCTCCTCACCCTCCTCATCCTCCTCACCCTCCACCTCCTCGTATGTGCTGAGAAACAGACCTAAGGGTGCTTTGGCTATCAACAGGGAATCTTCTTCCCCGTCTCTGTGACGAGCGCAAAGCTTCCGACTTCATGCTGATCAGAGAGTTTTCAACAGGCCAACAGCGGATGGTGAGGCTATGATGGCGCATGGTCCACTGACCATCTGTGTTGACTCCTCGAAGTTACTCAGCACCTGACAGATATCAGACATCCACGTCCACTCCTCTTGTAGACTTGAGGAAGCTGACTGACTGGACTACCAGTTTCTGGTGGAAGTTGACATCTGGCAGTCTACAATCGTGCCTCTGCGCTGCCTGGTAAACATCTGGATAACATGGTTATGTTGAATTCCACCTCGGGGCACGTCGCACACAGGTCCGGTGAGGCGGGCAGTTGGAGGGGGCGGCGCTGCGCTGCCCTGAGAGTTGCAGCATCTGTGGACTTACTGAAATGCGACAGATGCGGCGCACCTCGTGAGCAAATCAGACACTTGGGGTATGTCTTGAGGAAACGATGAACTACACAGATTACAACATTGGGCCAGGCTGGCACATGTGCAGTCTGCACGAGTTTGCAGAGCCGCCACCAGGTTACGGCCGTTGCACACACAACCATGCCTGGCTTCAGGTTCAGCGGTGCCAGCCACAGACAGTCTGCGCGTGATGCCCTGTAATAGTTTCTTGGGCGGTGTGCCTTTTATCGGCCTAGGTCGCAGTTTTGATGCACCGCTGCTGTCGCTTAGCGACGGCACTGCTGCTGTGCCTAGAGCTAGCGACTGATGGCGCCAGCCACACGGATGGTAGTTCGGAGGAGGAGGTGAGGAGGGTGGGAGGAGGAGGAGGCATAGTAGGCCTGAAAGACTCTAGACCGAGGTAGGGCCCCGCCATCCTCTGCGTTGGCAGTATATGACCAGCCGCAGGGTCAGACTCGTCCCAGCCTCCACCCATTAACCCAATGTGCCGTTAGCTGATGATATAGTTGGCCCTGCCTGCGCACTCGTCCACGTGTCCTGTGGTCAGGTGGACCTTGTCAGAAACGGCGTTGGTCAGGGCACGGATGATGTTGTCTGACACGTGCTGGTGCACGGGCTGGGACGGCACATCCGGAAAAGTATGGCGGCTGGGGACCGAATATCGAGGGGCGACCCGCCGCCATGAGGTTGCGAAAGGCCTGGTCGCTTACTAGCATATAGGCAGACATCTCCAGTCTAAGCAATCTGGAGATGTGGACATTAAGGGCTTGGGAGTGCGGGGGTGTGTTGCACTATTTTTTTCCGTTTCTCGACTCCAGCGTCTGAGGTATGGGAGCTGAACGCTGTGGGATGCTGGAGGACGTGGAGGCGACGATGGGGTTTTGTGCCAGGGTCCTGGCAGGGGCTGACTATAGCTGACACAGGGGAAGGAGCAGTGGTGTGCACGGCCGGAGGTGAACGGCTTGGTGCCACTGAGTGGGGTGTTAGCATTCATAGCCGCGCATACTGTGGTAGTTAAGCTAGTAGTGGGGGAACCCCTGCTGATCCTGGTTGGCAAAGGTTGCACACCACAGTCGTCGGTCTCATCCGGTGGTTTTCCTAAAGAACCTCCATACTTCTGAAAATCTAGCCTTCGCCGCGGAGCCCTCGCCACGGGAGCTTCACTACGTGACACTTTGGCGTGATAGCACCTGCTCTGGCCCTGCCTCTCGTCTGCCCCACCACTGCCTCTTCCAACCTGTTCTGGTCGAGGACTCTTCCTCCGTCTCAGAAGCACTGTGTTCACTCCGGCCTCTCAACCCAGCTTGGTTCTGTCACCTATCATCTCCCTCCCATCACCTGCTGCTCCCCCCTCGGACTTCCTGCCCTGAACAACTTCACCACTGTCTGACAACCGTGTCTCCTCATCGTCGGACACCTCTTTACACACTTCTTCCACTACGTCAAGAAGGTCATCATCACCCCCAGACTGCGACTGGTGGAAAACCTGGGCATCGGAAAATTGCTTCTCAGCAGCAACCGGACAAGTGTTTGTGACTGTGGGAAGGGTCCAGAAACAGTTACTCAGAGTATGCTGGTTCAATGCCAAATTTTCCTGGGGGGGCAGACGGGGGGAGTGAGGCTGAGGTGCAGGAGTGGGAGGAGTGCCGATTTCGGTGACATGGGTGGACTCCGTGGAAGACTGACTGGTGGACAAATTGCTCGAAAGCATTGTCGGCAATCCACGACATCACCTGTTCGCACTGTTCTGGCCTCAACAGTGCTACTACCACGAGTCCCAGTAACTTCAGACATGACACCTAGGGAGTGTAGCTTTGTGGCATCCCCTGCTCCCTCATCAGCAGGTGGTGTCTCACCCCGCCGGACCACGGCCTCTGACCCCTGCAGTATTGGACGCCCACGTCCCCGCCCTCGTCCTCTACCCCTAGCCTCGGGTTTAAACATTTTTGAAAATGAAAGTTATAACTTTTAATTTTTTTTTTAACTTTTTTTTGTGTTTTTTTGTGGGTTTTTTTTTGTGTTTTTTAGTTTTTATAAAACCAAACGATGCTATCCTATTGCTATGGCTATTTTCTAGCAAGTATGAAAAGCACACTGCTATGGCCAGATGAATGACGCTGATTGAGTATGAAAAATAAACGTAAAATAAAACGGAATGGCAGACTGTGCTAATTTAAATCAAACCCCTAATAAATTTTCCCACTTCGGTCTTTGCGATGGATATGTGCGTCACTAAGCGCTAAACACAAAGGTCGCCAAGTCTCACTACAAATTCTCACACTTTGGTAGTGGATGAGTGCCCTGCGCAGCGGACAGACGACACAGCCGCCACAGAGAGAGAGACAGGGAAAGTGTGAACCACGCGCTATATATCACGTATTGTCGGCGACGCGTTGTTTGGATTCTCCTAGGCTCTTTTTTAGCCAAG